>VYZV01020616.1:34983-49912 GCA_013401275.1 Pandion haliaetus
CCTGCTTGCAAAGACATGGCTGTATGAAAGACAATGAGTGAAACTGGACTGAGACCATACAGCAGAAAAAGTGTCAGAGGAAGGCAGGTTGAAGCACTGTGGAAGACCTCACCTCTAATTCTCTTTAGGTGTGTTCCTACAAGAATTGGGTGCATGTCTTCCATAAAGCTATGAAATATGACATTGCAGGCTCATCAAGAGATGGCAATGTTTATATCTAAAATATGTAACCAAAAATAGAACGAAAGCTGAGTTCCCATTGAGTTTTAGAACTATCATAAACAGAGTCCAACAACCGCAAAAATATCCTAAAAAAGAGAAAAAACCCATCACTTAGACATGACCCATATCTCTCAATTTCTCAAATAAACAGCTTCAGCACTTCCAGCTTCTTATTCATATGGAAGCCTTTGTGGGCATCTAAAAGATATGTATCTTTGAGAGGTTTGGGGTTTTTTACAATGTAGAAATTGTAACCTGTCTAAAAGAAAAAACACACATCAAAAGCTCTGCAGGCAGGAGGTTAGACTAGGATTGCATCTAGAAATTTCCCAGTGTTTGACAGTTTACAACGACTTTCTTGAAACAGGTGCACACTTCAGTGCAGTGTTAGTTGAGAGTAGTATTTCAGTTGTAGTTTTGTTCCAATACTGTTATGGTCTTCTAGAGGAATTCATGAGAGATTAGTAAAGTGTTAATCTCTGATAAGTCCTGTTTGTATCAAATATGTAGTATTTCTTAGTGGCCAGATGAGAAATCCAACACTTAATCTTTGCCTCTCATGGTTTCAGCTTGTGAGAAGGGCTTTGTTGAAATCTGAATGAGCTGCTTCTGTTCAGTTTTGACAGGTAGTTCTTTAACTAATTCCTTTCTTGAAAAGCTGATGTGGTCCAGTGCCTACCAGATTTTTTTCTGTCCATAAGGCATGAAGCTAGATCAAACAGAATACAACTTTTTCTTCATGTATCACTTTTTGCATTGTTCAGAAAGAAAATGGTTTCTGTCTGGTAGTTTCATATGTGTGATATTTACCCACAGTAAATGGGGATTTTATTGGAATAAATTTTTTTTAGGAAACCATCACAGTCAAATGCTTCTAGAAGTCAGCAGTTTAGGATTTTAATAAGTACCTAACCTAAGCTTGGTTTTATTTTCATAAAAGTAATGTTGAGTGCTTTGCAATATATCTGTTCAAGGTAATGCTCAGGGTCAAATACCTAGAATAATCCTCTTGATTAACTTGGCAGAACTTCCTTCCTCTATTAGTATTAATATTTTGCTGTTAGTAGCTTTATTTCTCTGAATAATTGCTCCTTTTAATAGCCCAGATACTTAGAGAAAAGATGGCTTTGGAGCAGAATAAACATGTTTAGTCTTGCACAGCTGGAGGTCTCCAGTTTGCAAACTGTTTAAGGCTTGGATAAACAGCAGCAGAACCAGGTAGCCACATAAATTTTTGGAATATTATATGACTATCCTTATTGCTACTGCTATCCTTACTTGGTGTTATTTAATAAATATACTGGAATCACTTCTGTGTACATCCAGATTATATGTTTTACTATTTGTAATCAAGCCCAAAATACAATCAGTATATTTCCCATATTTCCTCAATTTAACCTTTTTCTAAGGCTAGTATCTTAAAGGACTTTATATTCTCAGTATCCCCGTGGCTTTAAGTGACATAGAAAGTTAATATTGCTAATATTCATAGACCATGAAATTTGTATTCTAAAATATTGTCACAGGAAGGTCATGCATGACACAGTGCTGTGTTTTCATCTTTTCAGTAAGTTATTTTTTTCTGCGAGTAGCATAAACCACAAAACTAAACAAAACACACAAAATCAATCAAGAGTGGCTGGGAAAGAGCATGTAACTGTCTCAGTAATGTCTTGTAGATACGGAATAACTGAGGGTTTAGACAGGTTTTTGGGCTGCCTTTGAGTATATCAAATAGCTAGGAGAGGATGGCAACAGACTTTGTAATCTGGCTCTTAGCAGGAAAAAATTGAATAATTCAAATTGTCCTCTAATTCTTTTAGGAAACAATCATTTTCTGTCATCCTATTACTTAATTATATTGATTATATCAATAACAATTTATAGAGAGTACATTGTGCATCAGCAAACAGCATATGTCCTTTGCTAATTTATTATGTCCATTAGAAATAGACATTTTTTGCTTTATAATCAGAAGTCTAGGTAAGAAAATATTGTGTTAATTGTTCATAAACTAAAATGTCAATGCTATTAAAAATAATTAAACCTTTAATGCAAAAAAATTTGTAAAACCCATCTAATTATGCCGTTGAAATTCCCTGTGCTGGCTTTCTCTTGGCTTTTTGGTCAAGTTCATATTTCTTGTTTCCACCTAGAAACAGCCTATTATCCAAATGAACAGGAAACTCAACCTGTGTTATAATTTGCATTTATCAAAGCTTTTTTGCTACTGAATTTGGCATTTACTAAAGAACTCATGTTTATGCAAAAAAATTCTGACCAGCTCCACCCATTCTGCTTCTGTGACTGTCGATTTTTCTGCTGTTTCGGATCTTGAACAGCTGTCAGTAATGGATAGATTTTAACAACTTCCTTTTTTTGTTTTTAGCAAAGAAAAAAACAAAACAAAACAAACCTCTTTCCCCCAAATTCCTAGAGAAAATATAAACTCAATATACCACATATTTTTCATAGCAGTTGTGAAGAACAGACTTCAGCTGTATTTTTACTTAAAGAAATGTCTGCCTAGCCATATTAAATTAGCTTCCTTTACTTCGGTCACTTGTACAGCGGATGTGCTGTAACTTAAGGCAGTGTAATTTAATTTCCTATTTAAACTTCAATTCAGGAGACATCCATTTAACCCATGTAAACTGACTTTTGGAGTGGGCTTCTGTCATACAAAGCTAGACAACTGTGATGTAGTTGTTTGACAACTTAAATTGAGCTAGACACTTTAGTAAAAATTTTTGTTTTCCTCTTAAACTGTTAAAGTTAGGATGGTGGAAGGTGTGAAGCGATTCTTTCTGGTTTCAGAACTAAAGCAAAGGGCTAAGTACAGAGGATGAATCTAGGAAATTAATATTTAACCATTTATACCATCAATCCATAAATAAATATTGAGTTATAAAACAAAAAATCTTGCTCTCAAGAGAAATTGGTTGAATCATATCTTTTAAAGTTACAGTTTATTTACACTTCTTTGCAGTAAAACTTAGATATTGTCAACAATAAAAATCACTTACACTATATTAGACAACATAAAAAATTATAGGGTAGATATGTATTCAGATCAAGTGAAGTGAAAATCATTGGCTGGTGAATGTCCATGACTAATTAGATTTATGCAGCTATAAACCTAGCAGTAGTTATCCAGAAAATAATTAAAGGAAAACATTTGAAGACTATCTTACAGAAAAAAACCATGTTGCTTTCTGCTTATTCATATTCATTACATGGCATTAGAAACAGTGTATGTCCTAGAAGTTCAGCCTATGTTTTTGGGTTTGTTTTTTTCTTTTTAGTAACACTTTAATAAAATAAGGCAGGTAAACACAATGAAGACATTAATGTCAGTACAGTCTCAATTAGCAGAAGAAGAACCAACACATTGAATAGCTGTAAAGCAAGTTGGGAAGTAAATTAGTAAAAGAGATGTGGGTTTATACCTAAGCACTGCCGTGGTGGCTTTATCATACTTCCACATCTGCACCCATGGTGCCTTATGCTATGAGTCTCTGGAAAATGAGCTATACTGAGCTTTAGGATCAAAGGTCCATAGCATTACAGGACAGATAATTCAGGCTGGAAGGGGCCTCAGGATATCTCTAGCCCAGGCCCTGACTACAGCAGGGTCAGCTCTTGAGGGCAATGTGGGATAAGAGGAGTAATGACAAACACTTGCTTCCTCCAAGCAGGGACAGTTTGTCTCAAAATGTGCACTGTGAGGATATAAGCTCATGGCAGCAAGCTTTTGACAGCTAATGTTTGGAGGTAATATCCAAAGAGTAGCAGGTGTTGGCTCCTACACACTACCTATTGCCTTATTGAGATGGTATTAGGACTTTCAACGGTACTTAGTCTATGCTGTAAATTAAGCAGTGCCAGGTAGTATTCCAGTACTAAAACTCAACAAGCTGTTCTGCCACAATGTTAAAATGATCACAGACAATTTTAGGGCACCAGAAACTCTCTCCTACAAAATCCTCAGACCCAGTTTAGGAGTTAGGACTCAAAACCAATTCCAATAGACAGCTTGCTATCCTGTTTAGGAGGTAAAATATGTTTAGGTTTAAGGATGCAGGTTGTGCAGTGCTTGAGTGCCAGAAAGCAGGGCAAGTTGTGTTCATTAGCCATGTTTGCAAAGGAAAACCAGTCTCCTGAATCACCACGATGAATCTGAAAAATTGAAGTGTAAGGAAAGGCTTGTATCTTTACCAGGGCTTGGTTTTCCCCTTCTGTCCTTTAATGCATCTGCTAGATCTGAATACTTTTTCTTCCCCTGTCCATTCTGCCTTATGTTGGATAAGCTGGTCCCCATGAAAAAGAAGATGAAAATCATTATAATTTTCCAGTAATCTCTTATAAATGTTTAACTAGAATTATTTAACTAGAATTTCTTCTACTACTAATTCCTTCAACACTAATTTTTTTCACATAAGTATATACACAGAGGGTGAAATAGGACATAGTTAAAGCATTTTAAGAAACAGTCGTCACCAACTGCATTAGAGATACTGCATTCTGTTAATAATAATGTTAGAATGTTCTGAATGTTCAAACCATCAGCCATTGGTTAAATGGTCACAGACAGACTAAATGGATTTAATACAGCTAAAGGTAGTATATCTACAGCACAAATAGAAGACTGTATAAATAGGGTGAGAGATTTCTTTGGAAACCACTGGGCCATCAGAGGTAATGGACTAAACATGAACTCTCAGTCTAATAAGAAAATAGAGAAATGTGCTTTTGCCTGTGTGAACAGACTTCTGCTAGCACATTGTTTCCACTTCTGGCATCTACATTTCCAGATGAAGTAGAAACCAAAAATTGCTCAAAAAAACCCCAGCAAAAATAATACAAGAATTGGGAAAAAAAAGTAGGATATTAAAGTTCAGTCTACTCAGTTTCTGTAAAAAAGGGTTTAGAAGTAACTTGATAAGTATGTCAGACATGGAAAAGACCATTGATTCTGTGGAGCTTTTTAGTCTTTCAGAGAAAGTCATAGTAAGATGAAGTGGTTGGAAAGTGAAATTAGGCAAAATCAACCAGGAAAACAGCTGCCATTTCCTAGAAGTGCCAGCTGGCACTGGACAAATGCATCAGGAGAGTGACAGAATCTCCATCACTTACTGCTTCAGAAAAAAATAAGGTGTCTATATAAAAAGTTAGAACCACAGGAAAAAAATCATGACTGGAAAGGAAAAGGGAAGAAAATCAAGTCCAGCCATAAAATAAACATTAGATGCTGGGTATGGTCTCTAGTCTGAGTGTTGGGATTTGAAGGCAGCCACTCTGAGACATGATTCCTTTTGTTGCAATGATCTCCATTTCCTATTGCACCATCACAGCTGAATCACTTCAAAGTGTTAACCCATGTTCTGTGTATGATGTTCCACTTCCTATCTTGCCTTTTTGGGGAGGGGAAAGCTATTGAGGTAGCAAGTTAGCAGAGTCCCCTGGTGTCGTGGTTTCAGTTTCAGCCCAGCCGGTAACAAAGCACCATGAAGCTGCTCGTTCACCCCCCACCCCCGCTGGCCAGGTTGGGATGAGGAGAAAATACAAAGGCAGGCTCGTGGGTCGAGACAAGGACTGGGAGGGATCACTCCCCACTTATGGTCACGGGCAAAAGACAGGCTCAACTTGGGGAAGAAACAAAATCCATTTAATTGACTACAAATCAAAACAAATAAAACACACAAGGGTATTGGGAAGGGAAACCAAACATCAGAACACCTCCCCCCCACCCCTCCCACCTTCCCGGCTCAGCTCCATTCCGGGTACTTTCTACCTCCTCCCCCCAGCGGCACAGGGGAACAGGGGATGGGGGTTGAGTCAGCTCGCCATACCTTGTCTCTGCCGCTCCTTTCCTCAGGGGGAAGATTCCTCACTCGTCCCCTGCTCCACCATGGGGTCCCTCCCACGGGAGACAGTCCTTCACGATCTTCTCCAATGTGGGTCCTTTCTGCGGGCTGCAGTTCCTCACAAACTTCCCTGGCGTGGGTTCTCTCCACGGACTTCAGTTCTTCCTGAACTTCCCTGGCGCGGGTCCTTTCCGTGGGCTGCTCTCCAGTCACACACTGCTCCAGCGCAGTTTTTACCATGGAGTCATGGCCATCTTCGAGAGCTGCTGCTCCACCATGGACCTCCCTGGGCTGCAGGGGGACAGCCTGCCGTCTCACCATGGGCTGCAGGGCTATCAGCCTCCTCAGGCGCCCCTCCTCCCCCTCCTTATTCGCTGACCTCAGTATCGGCAGAGGGGTTCCTCTCATGTTTCCACCCTCACACTGCTGATTCGCCTTCTTAAATCTGTTCTCCCAGAGGCGCTCTCACTGTCACTGGTTGGGTTGGCCTTCCCAGAGGCAGGTCCGACTTTCTGGAGCCGGGGGAGCTTCTAGCAACTTCTTACAGGAGCCACCTCTGCAGCCCCTTCCCCTACTACCAAAGAAAACCGCGCCACACAAACCCATGACACCTGGGAATCTGCTTTTGAGGGCTTAGGAGTCCATGAGCGCTGGTCAGCTTTTTAAGAACCACCTTTTAAAAGCACAGAAGCAGGCAATTTCATTGTCTCAAAATTCAAGCAAGTGGGGCAGGAGACCAACTTGGCTGAACAGGGAACTCCTTTTGGAACTCAGGAGGAAAAAGAAATTGTACAATCTCTGGAAGACAGGTCAGGCTTCACAGGAAGATTACAGAGCCCTGGTTTACATATGCAGGGAGAAGGCTTGAGAGGCCAAACCAGACCTAGAGTTGAAACTGGCTAGTGTTGTGTCAGACAACAAGAAGAGCTTTTTTAAATACTTTAATAGCAAAAGGATGTCTGAAGAAAACATTGGACCAATACTTGTTGAAGATGGTCACCTGACAAATAGGGATGAAGATAAAGCAGAGGATTCAACGCTTTTTTTTGCCTCGAACAATTCTGATAGTCCTCGGGCTGCCTCGTCATGAGTTGGAGGACCATGACTGCAGGAACAATGACTTTCCATTTGTGGACACTGATATTGCAAGGGATCAGTTGCATCAGTTGAATGTTCAGAAGTCCATGGGGCCTGGTGGGATTCATCCCAGAGTACTGAAGGAGGTAGAAGGCGTTACAGCAGGACACCTCTCAATCATCTACTAAAGGTCTTGGGAGTCTGGGGAGGTCCCTGCTGACTGGAAGCTAGCCAGTGTTATTCCAATTTACAAGGAGGATATGAGGGAAGACTCAAGAAACTACAGACTTGTTAGTCTAACCTCAGTACCTGGAAAAAATATGGGGAACATCATACTGGGTGCTACTGAACAGCATTTAAATGCCAATGCAATCATCAGGCACAGTCAACATGGGTTCACGAAGGGAAAGTCCTGTTGAGCTAATCTAATATTCTTCTAGGATAAGGTCACCAACCTAGTCGATGAAGGGAATGTGGTGGATGTTGGTTTTCTGGATTTTAGTAAGGCCTTCGATACTGTCCCTTGCAGCATCCTTTTGGACAAATTGTCCAGCTGTGAGATGAGCAGGTACATGGTGTGCTGGGTGATGAACTAGCTGAAGGGCAGAATTCAAAGGGTTGTAGTGAATGGGGCTACATCTAGAACACAGCCAGCCACCAGCAGTTCTCCTCAGGGCTCAGCATTAGGGCCAGTTCTGTTCAATATTTTTATTAATGATCTGGAGACAGGAGTTGAATGCACCATTAGTAAGTTTGCTGACGATACTAAACTGGGAGGTACAGGTGCCCATCTCGAGTGACAGGAGGCCTTGCAGAAGGTTCTAGATAGATTGGAGCATCGGGCAATGATTAATGGGATGAAATTTAACAAGTCTGCTGGATTGTGCACCTGTGGCGGCGTAATGCCGGACCCAAGTGTAGATTGGCAGAGGAGTGGCTGGAGAGCAGCCCTGCAGAAAGGACTCTGGGGGTGCTGGTTGACACTAAGCTCCACTTGAGTCAGCAGTGTGCCCTGGCAGCCCAGAGGGGCAAACCTCAGCATCCTGGGGTGCATCATAACCAGCCAGTCAAAAGAGGTAATTATCCTGCAGTATTTAGTGTTGGTGCAGCCCCACCTTGAATACTGTGTGCAGTTCTAGGCCCCACAATTTAGAAAGGATGTTAAGGCACTTGAGTGTGTCCACAGGAGGGCAACTAAGCTGGTGGAAGGGCTGGAAGGCATGTCCTGTGAGGAGCAGCTGAGGACTTTGGGTTTGTCTAGCTTGGAGAAAAGGAGGCTGAGGGGTGACCCCATTGCTCTCTACAGCTTCCCAAGGAGGGGAAGTGGAGAGGGAGGTGCTGATCTCTTCTCCCTGGGATCCAGTGACAGGATGCCTGGGAATGGCTCAAAGCTGCATCCGTCAGGGGAGGTTCAGGCTTGACATTAGGAAGCATTTCTTTACCAACAGGGTGGTCAAACCCTGGAACAGGCTTCCTGGATAGGTGGTTGATGCCCCAAGCCTGTCAGTGTTTAAGAGGTGTTTGGACAATCCCCTTAATAACATGCTTTAACTTTTGGTCAGCCGTGAAGTGGTGAGGCAGGTGGTTGGGCTAGATGGTTTATTGTTAATACTTCAGAAATAAATGATCATTCTGCCGTACTACATTGCCTACTAAGAGCACAGTCTTTTATCACATTCATAAATTTACTTTGAATAAAAGTCTTTCCTTTTACAGAAACAATGACTGAGTACTTACTAGGTACAGGGCTTTCCAAAAAGTCTGATATGTTTTTTCAGACCACAGTAGAGAACAGTGAATTATTAAAATCTCTAAAATTTGTTTCTGATTCTTAAGACTCTTCTTTACTGAATATTAATTACATTGGACCTATGGATCTAAAAAAAAAAAAAAAATTGCCTTTACAAAAAGTTATAATTTCAAAGAATTTTGGAGCTGGAAACCTGGTGAGATTTTTATCATGCACCAAACTTCAAATGCTGGGACTACGTAGTCTAACAATTTCACAGGAATGAAACTTTCTTCAAGTATCTGCATACCTGCTGTGCTCACAGAAGTCAACATGGTTGCTATGTACAGTGTTTTTCCAATTTCTGCAGGAGAAGCTTTATACATGATGACAGTTTGGGCAGTTTTATAGGAACGTGCACTGCTAGTTTGGCTAAAGGAAAAAAACAATTCCATATTCAGTGGAACTCATACATTCTGGTCTCCAATGTATCACTCCTGCACACATTGTATCCAGTTTAATAAGCTAAGTTTGTAGTTTTCTCTAAGGTCTCTCTTCTGTATTTGACAACCTCTTTTTTTCTCTCTTTTTTTTTTTTTTTAAGTATATAGGAAGATAATGTCTTTGAGAACTCTCTTTCTCTGTGTTATATCTATATGAAATGGGCCAGCACCTTTCATTATTATGAGAGGCTAGCAGAAAGACTTTTGTACTCATGCAGATCATGTGGTCATGAAGCTTGTTCCCTTAGGAAGCTAGGCTAAAAGCAGGAACTTACCTACAATAGCATTTCCTTTGCAACACAGTGTAATCAAACTGAGAGCCAAAGAAAAACAGAGATGTTATTTTTGCACAGTTTATAATGTTTCATTCTACTGGGAATGATTTTTTGCATCAAGAAATTGCACGACAGACATTATTCAGCTTTACAGTAATTGTTATTAAAATGGAAGATGCCTGAAAAAGGTGCAATTTAAACACAATTAAGAACACTTAGGAATATCTAATCTAATATCTATCAGGCATAAAACCAATCTTTAAATTCCATCCAGTGGCACAAAATGTTTGCAATGTGTATGTGCATTTATTAATTTTTATGTATTGTATTATTTCCAAAACATATTTGGAATACCATGTTTTTTTGGAGAGTGTAGATCCAAAGCCATAATACTCTCCACCATGATGAGACAACAGTACTTCAGACTTTTGTTAAATCCCGTATTTTGAATGTTACCCAAGAGAAGCTCACACTCATAAACCAAAATCCAGTTTCAAGTGTTTGATGAAATTTAAAATATATACTATAACAATAAAAACAAATGAAATAATCTTCAAAGGAGGCAAGAATGGCTATTATCTGCAAGGCTAAAATTTATGGAGGGTCTTCTCCTTTTCTTTCCAGAAATGTTTCTTATTCTGTCTTGCTGAATCTTTCTCACATTAAATAAGCTCTGACAGGAACAGATAATAAGAGTGTGAATTTGGCAGTTTATAGATATTTTCCAAGTTTAATTAATTGCCAAACAAATAGACAAAGCTTTTACTGAATTTGGAACACAGGAGCAACATGTCTCCTAAATAATACTACAGAAATAGTGTCAGAAGGACTCTGGGCAGGATAGGAGAGAGCTCTTTGTGACCTACCATATATGAAATGAAGTGCCCATTTGCTTTAAGAGTAATAGAAAACATTACAAATGTAGTGGAAATTGTAGCTCACTGAAATATGTATGTTTCTCATGTAATCTTAATTCCTGTTGCATATTCACACAGCAAGCTACTGAATTAATGCCATAGTGTGCATGTATGTGTGTGTGTTGAAGTAATACAACTAAGAAGGGGAAAGGGGGAATGGTTATGTCTAGCTAAGTTAATTATGTGGAATACTATGAATTTCTACATGCCCTCTCACTTACTCGCTTATATGATGTTTATTTTCTCATTAAATTGCAGTTGAGAATGTGGACTTTTGATAAATACCACAGTCCTGCTTAACTCGAACTGCTCACGAAACTGCCCTTTTCCAAGACACACAATCTAAGAAAGGACTTGTTCCATTGTTAAAAACAGCTACAGACAGAAAAGAATGCTGGGACACTGAGGGTTTTTATTAATACAGTAGTATTTATCATACGTGTCCAATTTTGAATATGCGCTCACATACAGAAGCATCTTCAGCCTTACTAATGTAACTAACCACACTGGTGAAGATCAAAGGCTCTTGGACTAATGTTTGTTCTCTAATATATAGCAGGTCATTGAACTTGCACACTAAAATAACTGAAGTATGACATGCAGCTCCATTAGATGTGTGTAATAAATAGAAGACATTCTAAAAGGAGATTTAGAGAATCTATTACTGTTTTGTGCTGGAGAATAATATAAAATGAAGTTCTAAAGGGGATATATGATANGGCCATTGTATGGATTGATAGTTTATAATCTGAGCAGCTGCTTTACAAAATCAAGAAGGAAAAAGAAAGAACTGGAAATTAATAAAAAACTAAAGACACATGATTTTGTTCATCATGAGATATTCAGTAAAAGGGGTATTGTTCAGTGAAACAAAGGTAATTCAGCAAAAATATGTGATTTATCTTTGCCAAACTGGTTGCAGCAATTGACAAAAAACTGTCCATTTGTCTTACACTGTAAGCTTGCTGCAGGCATTGCCAATAATCTTTGTCATTGCTTTTGACATCACAAATACATGCCTGTGGAAATGACAGACCTGGTGATCAAAGTATAAATGCAATGTACTGCATAAAGAGTTCACAATCAGCATCTCACCTATGCAGTCAGCAATGTTCATTTCTGAGAACAAAGAGACTTTGGAAGGTGAAGTTGTACACGTGTCTGAGCACATTAATCAGAAAGAAAATAAAAGCTGAAGAAAAATGTCCAAAGGGCAAATATTCCTGTTTGTTTCGATTAGATGTTTCAGATTTATAAAGAGCACAGACAATAACTGAATGTCTTGTGAGGTAAAAGTATATCATGAATAATATGAGTATTTCATGTCTAACCTCCATCCCAAAGCACTTGATCATATTTCACAGATTTTGGATCTAAGCCTACAAGCTGTGCTGCAGACTCAGGGGGATTTTTAGGGGAGTTCCATGCAAGCACAAAAATCTGCCTGCAAACTGATAGGTAGAACTGACCTGCTACACACTTGTGCACTTATTTTCTCATGCAAAAGAATATGAAACACTCGCCTGACATCTCCTTCTGAAGTTAACTTTGCTGGCTGGAAATGTTCCCATTCCAAGGTGTTCACCATGGGCCTAGCTGTTTGTCAGTGTCCCCTCATTTCTTCCTGGAGAGCAGTCAGGTAAACATTCCCATTCCTGTCTGGGGTACTTCAAACCAACCAACCAACCTCCTACTCTCCTGCCACTTAATTATAAAACAAACACAACCGCTTTATATGAAGTGACTAACTACTCTGTGTCAGAGGGAAATAAGAAACAGGTGAGCAGAAATAATCACATCTCATTGCAAACTGAATATTTGCCCATGCCTTTTATAAATACAGTCTGCTAAAGGTTTGAACAGGTCTTCAGGTATCTGACCTATTCCAAAATGATTTTACAGCACAGATTTTCTGCTTCTTGGTTGAGAAGCTGGGATTCAGAATAGCTAATTTAACAAAACTTTGCAGCAATGTATGCTATTGAAATTTTAAGCATCTGAAGGCTGGAGAAAAGCTTATACTTACAATTTAGGCAATCAGCCATCCTTTCAAACTGATGAATGTTTACTCCTTTTTAGTAAAACCCTAATGATTTTTAAACTATGAAATTATATATATTTCTTAGCTTCCTGTTCCATTCTTCACTTCATCGGCATATAGAGTTGCTGCTTTCGATGTAAAGCTTTGTGGGTTTTGTTGGTTTGTTTTGGTTTTTTTTTTTCTTTATGAGTATGCTCGGCTCATCCTAGTGAGGAAACAAGCATTTACTAGACCACGTTCCAGGACATTACACAGGTAAGTCTGCAGTAATCTCTACAATGTCCAACGTTTTGCAATAGGGGCAGAAAGTCCACTGATGTCTGATGTTTATTCTGGTCTATTTAACAATAGTTTGTATCCTGGCACCTTTATTTCTGCTACCTGACTAACCGATAAAATGAGATAATAAGATTCAATGTCACTCTTCATCTGCTATTGTGGAACTATTCCATCTCTTGAAATGACAGGAGAAAGAAAGGGAGAAGTTTGTCAGGACACTGCCAGTCTGAAAAAATTAGCATAATGAACTAGCAAAACTAATCTGCCATTTTTAGAGTATCTGATTAGTAGCTCTTAGACCTGAGTTATGGTTGCAGCCAGCGTTTGACCAACCTTTCTCAGCAATGTCACTCAGGTTGCATTTTCATACAGGAAACATCCTTTGGTAGCAGTACTCACTTTCAGGTGATGTTCAAAGAGCAAGAAGAGTACTGGCAAGCCTCAGTAGGAGAATCTGGTGTTAACAAAGGTGAACAGGAGAAATCAAAGTATACAAGGACTTTTGGAAGCCTGGAACTGATAAACATTGTTGGCTTTTTGCGGGGCAGAAGGGAAGGAATTAATGTTTTTTCCCAGCCCCTAAGCTGCATCCTATTTTGCCTGTCATCTTGCACCCACCATAGCACAGCCACTCTCAACATTTCTTCAAGAAATTTTCATGTCAATGCTGAACAGGTTTATTCTTTGTGTGCCAGACATAATGTGGCAGCAGAATCTCTAGGCATGTTCTTGAGTAAGCAATACACAAGCACAGTCACAGAGCCAAATATTTTCAAGAATAACGCAATTGGCTTGGGGGGTAAAGAGTTGTGCTAATACAGAAGAGGGCTGTACCCTTTGAGGGAAGGAGGAAGGGAGAGAAAGAGAATGGATGAAAAAATATGAGTTAAGTAGGATCTGCAAAAAGTGCTAGGAAATGTCACTAAATGTGGAAGTGGAAATGATATGTTATAAAGTGATGTGTTGCCCACAAAATTAATTACAGGGCCAATGACAGAGGACAAAAAATCACTATAAGAAAGAGTACACCCTCTCTGTATGTCAACATACACGCACAGAGGAAGAAATGCTAGCCCTCATATTTCCCATTCCTGCAGGGTTTCCAGCATCTGTACCCTCTGCCATCTTTCAATTACTCACCCAGTGACCACAGCTGAGATGGCTGTGTGGCCAGCGCTAGGGTAGAGAGAGGAGGAAGCTGAGATTTTGCCTGCATGTTACCCTGCTCTGATCGTGTGTTTCTGTAACAGTTTGTCATCTCATCTTCCATCACAGATAGATGCAGCAGAGAGACAGAAAAGTAAAAAAAAACCCCAACAATAAAATTCCAGATATCTCTGCTGCCAAGCACATACTTTTGTTGCTTATTCAGCTCTATTTTAGTATGTCATGTTTAATGATTCACTTTTCAGCTGGGAGCCTGTCTGAACCTCTTCAAGGCTACATATAAAGAGGTCTAATGCTACATTTTTTGAACAAAAGCAACTATTATTGGTTTTAATAGAAAATTCTTTTGTTACAGACAGACATGCTTGTTAAACTCCTATGTCACTTCTCTCTTAAAAATTTGATCGTCAGTATCACAATAAGAGCTGAATTTTTCTGAAAATCCATCAGCTATTTAAGTGCCTAAATGGGAATGAGGATTTTCTTAAAGTCTAGTTCCAGCTGTGCTAAGCCCAACAATGTCTTCCCTGAAGTCTAAAAAATCAGGCTTATTGGAACTACAAGATCAAGCTTGTGCAAGCAAAACCTCAGATTTGCCTTCAGTAATTGAATTTCATGAAAACCTCTTCTAGGCTTGTACTTCATGAAAAAGAAACAGACCTGTGGGGTTAGGGGGAAATAAACAAAAGGTTGACCAGGTTATACAAGAGCGTTTTTGCTCTTTGGAAATTTTCAACAGCACAAAAATTGTTCTTTCAAATTCGGACAAAATTGAAATAGATAGACATTTTGCAGATGTAAATATGCTCTGAAATAATTTTTCAGAATTCACTGAAATGAAACATTTCATTA
>VYZV01020616.1:49931-64120 GCA_013401275.1 Pandion haliaetus
TACTTCAAAGCAACATTTGAATATTTGACTCAGTATTTCAAATGAAATTTCAAATTAAATTAAGACATAAAATGGAAGGACAAATGCCTACTTGGGACTGGAAATTTTGCTTCATATCAGGAATTGAAAAAAGTGGGGGTTTTTTGTTTTGTTTTGTTTTGTTTTTCTGGGAAAGAAAATAAGAATTATAAAACTTTTTTAAAAATAGAAAATATTTTTTCTGAAGTAAATGTTTTTCCATATAACATTTTACCTTCAACAGATTATATTTTTGGCTAGTAACATTTCAAAACTAATATTTTTAGTCTGTAGTGATGGGTACTAATTTCTGGCAGTTGGATCCTCCATAGTTATCCCCATATTGAAATATTCTAACAAGTGTCTCCAATGGTCCCATATTTATTTTCTATCAAATTATGGTAATTTTTTTTCCTCATACAAAAGTTGTAGACATGCAAAATATCTCTTTGAAACACAACCATGCTGTTTGGGCCTATACTAACTCCTGAACTATGCCTTAAAATTGTCTCAAAATTAACTGAGTGGAACTGTCTCAAGGGCTGTTAGGAGCATGATATATTCAGTTAAGTTCTAGCATCTAGAAATGTTTCTAGGGAATATATAATCTAATATTCTTTTGAGTCCTTGCTGATTTAAAAGCGACAGAACATGACTGATGAGAATCCAGTTTGTTCTGAAATTTACTAAATGAAATGTTCTGAAAATGTATTCATAGTCCAATACCTTCATTCATTTTCTTCCATGTAAACACTGTAATTTTTATGGAAAGTGTACAAAACACTTTGTGTGGACTTTCAACTATCTCTAAGTAGAGATTCCCTATTCCATCCATCTTGACTTGGTAACAGCACAAATACATTAAATGTGGGAAGATTCAGTGATGTTCGCATGACATATTCACACCTGAGTGTTCCCATATTGATAAATCTGTACTGAGAAAATATAGACAGCTTGTGATCTTGCTGACATGTCACACAGCCAGCAATAAAAATCCCTGCTAAAATCCATCCTTAATATTCTGTGGAAAATTCAAAGAATTTAGCCATTTTTTTAAAAAATGTTCACCTGCATAAAAGTGTATTGAACCAATACACTATTGCAACTATTATGCACCACTCTGTAAATACCTGATCACGGAGGGTATGTTTATTGCATAGAAGCATATGAGGCCTATTCACAGCCAGCATTATTTTTTTTTCCTAAAACATAGCAACAACCTCATTTTAGACAGGTGCCAACTGCCTGAGATATGAGAGACTTTTCTCTGGGAAGAATCTTCTCTTCCAGAGGACTACCTATGTCACAAAATTGATGCTCTCCTCCTGGGAGAAACAGCTAACCTAAATACTAGGTTTTATTGTAACTTAGAATCATGGAATCACAGAATGGTTTGGGCTGGAAGGGACCTTAAAGATCATCTTGTCCAGCCCCCCTGCCATGGGGCAGGGACATCTTTCACTAGAATAGGTTGCTCAAAGCCCCATCCAGCCTGACCTTGAATACTTCCAATGATGGGTCATCCACAACTTCTCTGGGCAACCTGTTCCAGGGTCTCACCACCCTCACTGTAAAAAATTTCTTCCTTATAGGTAATCTAAATCTACCCTCTTTCAGTTTAAAACCTTGTCCTAGCTTGTACCAACTGAGAGAACAGAGCTTGTGTTTGCAGTAGGAGCTAGACAAACTGCTGAAGAGTTGAGAGACAAAATGTATTGCTGATCACAGTAGATTCATAGACTATGCTGCCATGACAAAACAAGAATTGGGAAAACCAACTGAAGTAAGATGGGAGAGGAGACAGGAAAAGTATCCTTTACAGAGAACATGGCATTGCCCGAACTCAATCAAAATCTGTCTCAGCTCTCAAACTCTTCTGCCTATTGTGTTGCCATGATCAGGAGCCATTTACCTGATCTTCCATGGGAGCTACTGGCTAGGTGACGTGGTGGGTGGCATACCATCTCCTCATACCATTTTGTGCAGAACCTGAGCCTGTGCTGAGATGTACTGCATGGCACCATGAAGCCTTCAGGTAGTTTAATGACATCAAGATTGAAAACTGGGATGCCCAATTTTGAATGGAATGGGCAGCAACTGAGGAAGAATTTTATGGAACTAGATGTTGCACTAAGATGAGGAGAATAGCAGTTGTGTTTAAGACCTATTTTAAGTCCTTTTTAAGAATCTAGCCCACAAAAGCTACACAAATACGTAAGGTAAGAAATGGTCTTCAAAGAACATGGTGTGATTTGAAAAACAGAAAATAATTTATGCAGTGGTATAGTGAAAGAGAGTAGGAAATACTCAATACTATTTAAATAAATATGAATAACCTCTGACTTTTTAAATTTCCTTTTTATGAAGTATTTCAAAATGTGTGTTAAGGAAATAAAATCCTTGCATTCTTTCTAGCAGATTCTCTGTCTTTTTCTTTCTCTCAAAGAATAACATGACCATCCTCCCATTTTCAGCACCTGGATCCTGTCTGAAATCTATTAGGAAAGCTTGATGTCAGCAATGATGCACTTAGAAAAATCTGCTTATATTAAGTATAGGAACTTCTGGGAACTAATGAGATGGAAAATGACTGCTCTATGCCTGTTCTCAGAACTCACAGCATACATTGTCTACAGGAATCCTGACCTGCTTCATTTTCCTCTTGGACACTGAACACATTGCATTTCATGTAACAAAATTTAACCAGCAGTGCTGATCTTTGTTTTAGTCTTCTCTTTGATATTTCTATTTTTCTACTTCAATTTTTATTGCCATAGAGTGGCCCTCTTCCACTAAATCTTTCACCCTTGCACTACTCCAGCCTCCTTCCTCTCTGGATTCTACCTTCAAAGGTGCTGAAAGATCTGAGAACTTTGCTTTTCTCTAACCAGGCTACTTCCTTGTCTCCTGTCATCATCGTTTTATACTGGTTTTACTCTGTAGCCATAAAGGAGGAAATTAAAGTGCCAGCTGCACTTATGCTTCATGTACCAGTCCAAAAAAAAAGGGTAATACTCTTACAGAAATAATTTCAAAACCTTCCACCTAGATTGAGGCAGAACTCCAGAACTCTCCTACTTAATCAAGAAACAGTCTAATCACATTTCCTATGGAAAGAGAGGCCTAAATTAATGAGGTTCAAAAGGAGGCATGAATCACATGATCACAGTGATTAATGTGGTCCAGTTGGGGTACAGAATGGAAGAAGGTTTTCTTTACAAATAATAACCATTTTAGTTTGCATCTTTATTACACTGTAGAGCCTATCAGCTCAAAGGAATTAACAGAGATTTAAAGCCTTGCCCTGACATGGTTTCTCATGTGCAACACTGAGTACTACATGGTAGTTTTACAGCCTGCAAAATACCCACGTTTCCCAGTATTTACTCATGTATATCCCATTTAGGTGTTAGCTTAGGATCATGGAAGGCAGCCAAGAATCCATAGGCCAAAAGAAAACAGTGATGAAGTAAAAGGAGCTGAAGACCAGCTAAATGTTGACAAGTGAGGCAATAAGAAGGAAGCAGAAATCCCAGTTTAGAAATGGATTAACAATGAATGTCAGTGTCTATAAAAATATTTAGTCTTCAGTAAGTTCTGAGTTCAAAACAGTAATGGAACTCAAAATGCTGGACTGAAAATGCAATGTGCAATCAATGTTGTTATGTTAATTTCATTTTTGTTTTCTTGTCCCTTCATTTTTGCTGTCTTGACCCTTCCCAGCTTGGAGAAGAGAAGGCTGAGGGGTGAGCTCATTGCAGTCTACAACTTCCTGAAGGTGGGCAGTGGTGGGGAGGTGCTGATCTCTCTCTGGTGACCAGCCATAGGACACAAGGAGATGGAATGGAGCTGCAGCAGAGGAAGTTGAGATTGGACATTGGAAAAGGTTCTTCACTGAGAGAATGGTCAGTCACTGGAACAGGCTCCCCAGGGAAGTGGTCACGGTACCTACCAAGCCTGTCAGAGTTCAAGTAGTGTCTGGACAATGCTCTTTTAAGTTAGTTTAGTTTTAGGTAGTCCTGCAAGGAGCAGGGAGTTGGCCTTGATGATCCTTATGGGTCTCTTTCAACTCAAGATATTTTATGATTCATCAGATTCCAATTCTTACCTTTTTCTGATGGTTTAGTTGTATTTCTCTTTGCAAATTTTTAAGATGCAAACAAATCAAAGCTTGGTGATTTGCTACAGAGTAACATAGAAGTAGTTAACACCTGCATATCATAATGGTATGTTTAGAAATGATATTCTGGTGTGAAATATAACCTAGCACATTAAAATATTTGCTAACTTCCTGCATTACAACAATAGCATATACTAACTTACACACCATGCAAGAATGCTAGTGTATGCTAGTATGCTAGCACTAGCTGTATTTAAGTTAGGATTTCATTTATTATATATTGTGTTCAGCGAATTCCTAGCATTCTTTGATTGCACAGCCACCAGTACGCTCCACTAAGTACACTTTTACAAAAGCAATGGTACTGTTCTTATAAAAGTGGTTCACACAAGATGAATAATAGGAGATTAACTATACAAACAAATGGCCAGCAACTGCAGAAGAAATTGAAGGTATTCATCCTGATTGAAGAAGGGTACTGGTCACTTGGGGTCTCCCAGTTGTAAAAGAAAGACTGTAGTGAAGAAATAGAAAGTTCTCAAAGATCTACCTTACCTTATTTGTTAGAATCTAAATACAATGACATAGTCATTCAGATTTGGACACTACTGACAAGAACAGAACTTTGAAAATACATATTCCACAACTGTGAATCTAAAACCTGTTTTTAAGAGGTGCAGGCCAACAAATGTTAAAATACTGCATGTAAATTTCTTTCCTTATGTACTTACAACAATAAGGCTACAGAAGGCCTAATCTCATCATGAGCCCAATTTAAACTTGATTCTAACTTTCCTAGCCTGATCTAGGATGTCAGCAAGATTAATTTCATTTTAGTTCTTTGCATGTTTTGAATATAAATGCATTTTTCTCTACTTTAACATGAATGAATGACAAAGCACCTGCAACATTATTTCCATTAATTCAGTTTACTATCACAGTGGAAACAAAAGGAATCAGTACAACATATTCCAGATTATATCTATAAATAAAAAGCGTTATCACACAATAAAGAATTACAACGTATGTGAATTAAAAATGATTTATAAAGCTGCAGGCAGTGAAAAATATTTAACTTCAAGGCCATGTTTCTGACACATGTACTCTGTTGATTTTTACATGTTTTTTTTTTAGTTGTTTCACAAGCACAACAATCACCTTGTTGGATGTCCTGTTTTTCAGATGCAATCTGGATGAATAAATAGGTTGATTCAAGAACCACTGTTGCAACATGAAGAAAGGTTTAACAGCCTGAAAAAGAACGGTTAAACCAGAGCCAGACCCCTGCAGTACTTACAGTCACTTGTAACTCTATTATGGCAAGATTCAGCCACATCTACCCATTTGTTGGAAAAATGGCATCACAAAACCCTTTACAGCTGAGCCCATTATTGACAATTATCTACTCAGTTCTGTAATTTTTCTAGGTCAAACCCCACATTATATTATTTAGTGCAAATTCACAGATCTAAATCCACATCTTCATAGTTTTTCTTCACCCTCCATTTTCCATTTCAAAATTGTAAGATGAGCTACAGGAATTTCTACGCTGAAATTACCGTAAAACTGAAAAATTAATAAAATGGAAAATAAATGCATTTTCATATCAGTACAAATCTGTTCAGGGAAGAATTGTGCATACAATTCTTTCCCTACAAAAATAAGTATTTGAACATGCCCACTCCATTAAGCTGTTTTATGTATGCCACACTCTGTTTTGACCTAAGTTTCTATCTCAGAATCCACCATGAGAGATATGCAGTATATTGCTTATTGGCATTTTTCATATGCCACAAAAATAGAATTAAATTGTCCACCCACTGAAAAAATGCCAAATTATGTTTCTTCAGAGATAATTGTCTCCTGAACCAATCTCAAACAACACATCAGTCTGTTGTACCTGACCCAGTGGAGTTCACACACTTCCTTTCCACTTTATCTATTTTCTTCAGTGGACAATTTAGTAATGTGATTAGAGATATTCCTTAGCGTTTTGAGGGAAACACCTCTGCATACTGTACTTTCTCCCACAGTATGCTCAGCTATTTTTCCTTGGTGTAACACTTAGTGTGGAGTAGGGTGCTTGCTTTAATGACATGGGATAAAACTGCCTCTTCTATGTTCAGGAGAATATGAGTTCAGGAGAACATGAGTAGCAATGCATTTATGTTGCTGTAAAAGTCAGGATGATAGCATTTAAATAGTTTATGTGAAAACATGGTTGCTCTCTAAGTTGTGAAACTGCCATTTTCAATCATAATGATGAAAAGCCATCAATATCCTGTGAGAATAGCTTGATTTCTGAAGAATTATATCTTTCATAATTCATAGTGGGAAGAATTTGACTGAGTCTGCTTAAATGAAGGTATCTGAGATAATGTAACATACAGGATACGGTTCTGCGCATTCTGCACATCGTCGCAGAATTGTGGCTTTTGGTGCTTCTATTTAAATGCATTAGTCTTTTCCCTTATAGGTCATTTATAAATCACTCCTGCCAGCAGGCACACTACATAAAATAGGATTCAAGTGAATATTTACAGGGCATTTAAAGGGATCTTTAACTTGTTCTCACCAGGACTCCCAATCATTAGACACTAATAAAACTCAGGATGTAATTCTTGCTAGGAAGAAGAACAGAAGAATCATAATAAATGCAGGCAAAACACATTTTCAGCAGTATTGAAATTTTCAATAAATGGGGTTTGTCATCATTTAGTTGTCCAAAGGCAAGCCTAAAAAATAGAGAACCCTGGTTTGTTTAAGGACAGAGAAAACAAAGAACCACTTAATATTTTCCATTAATAGGTAATACACGAGTCATTTGATAGAACAATATTGGCCATATTTTAGAATAAATATTTTCATTAAAATATGAAAGTATTTCTTCAGAGGAACAGAAGTAAAGTCATACTTCATTGGTCTGAATAACATCTCATTAATGCCAAAGTCCTCCAAAATACAGACATATTGTACATTTGAAGTTTTATAGTATATTTTATAAGGCATAGAGGAGTTCTGTTACATTTTTAATCATAATTCTAAAATCACTATGCTTAAAATACATTATTTTAATGCATCACTAGATAAAAACAGCATTATCTCTTAGAGAAACATAACTTCAGCTGGTCTTAACTGAGAACAATCAGATAATTTTGTAAGTAAAATGTATCATCTTATCTAAATGTAATGAAAATTATTTTTTACTCCTCATCCTTCATACCTGAAATATATTTGAAAGACTTGTTCCTGGTATTCACTCATTCACTGTTCTGTAGCAAATTCTGGAGCAAATTTGGAAAACTCATTCTCCTAGTCGATTAGCTGCTGCATCCTATTCGCTTTCCTCCTTGACAGCTTGAAAAAAGTCCTATCTTTCACTTGAATACTGATTTCCTGCCACTTTCAGCAAAAGTTAACACTATCATTGGTTTGGGGCACTGAGGTCACGTTGTAGCAACCTGTCAGAGACACCATTTGTTAACAAACCTGAAATCAGAATTTGCACTCTGCTTAAGAATTGAGACTACAAACAAAAAGTAAAATGAGGTATTGAGAGTCCTACAGTTGCATCTGGGGCTCGCTGGAGGGTTTGGTGCTCCTTATTTTTCCTTCCAGGTCCTGGTGAACCCCTTGAAATTGGGAGCCCTGGCCTTGACGCTTCGTGCTGCCACCCTGTGGCCAAGAAAATGACTAAGGATGATCCCTAAAATTTCTACGCTATTACGCATCAGAAAATCAAGGATTTTTCTTAATGAGAAAAACAGAACAAAACAAAACAACACAAACAAACAGTGGAAAAGTGTTGATTCCCATAAAGAATGAAACTAAAGGAAAGGAGGGAAAGGACTCGGGCACGGAAGCCTTGGATACCAAACAACAAACATAAATTGTTTAACATTGAAGTGATTCCAACTAAGTATTAGCAAACATACACTGTAATTTTCCCACATACTTAGGTTGATCTGCAAAGTGGAGCTCTGTATACACATCTGTTTTTAGGGATTCAACTTCCTTTCAGAAGGATTAAGTCACCAGTGACATTAATTCCTGGCTATCCACTACTTCCTGCTGCTGCTGTGGCCTAAAAGAGCCAAGCAGTGCGGAAATTTATTGAGTGTGGTTGTCCCTTGTGTGGCTGAGGGATCCAAACTCTTTTCAAGACCTCTGACTGCGGGAAGTCAAATGCCACCTCTTGGTTTGCTGCAAGCACTTTTCACTTGCAGCTGCTCTGGCTCAGCCTCCCTAAAGTGTCCTGTCTGTTCACATTCAACCCAGTATGACCAACCATTATTACACTCAGTCATGCAAATGGGAATCTGGTGCATTAATTTCCCTTCCTCTTTGCCTCAAACATCCGTAATTATGTCTAGGACTGACATGCTGGAGCAATCACTCCCTGGCCAGCAGCTGGTCCCCCAACTTGTCTTTTAGTCCAGCCCAGGGATTGCACAGATTGTGGGTAGGCTCTGCAGTGTCCTCTGGAATCCCTCATCCCCAGGGTTCCGGTTAGGTGTTCAGGCATTACTGGTAAAGTAATTCCTCATTCAGAATAAAAATTACCCTTTCTTATTCTCATATTTCATTATTTATTTACATATAACTGCACTTGTTAGCCATTCAATAGAATCTACTTCAGAACAGGAAGACCAAGCCCAATCATCTAATCTGTGTTACATTGTAAAACAGGATGTATCTTTCCCTAGTTCAGAAAAGAAACCTCACTTAAAAACTTAACAACTTAAAGTTGTTACATCCTTTTAAAAATAAAGTTGTCACATCCCTAAATAAAGGGGATGTAGCATCTTTTCATAAGAAAAACAAAAGGAAACCTTCTGCTCTCACTTTTCTTGAGTGAAAGATCAGAAGTGGTTAGACTAGCAAAGAGTTTACAATTTGCCCTACCAGATGCAAAGTTTTTTGCAGTTGGTAGCGGACAGTACATCTTGTAGCTGTAAAATGAAGACATTGCTGCTTATTGTCTATTATCGCCTGTCTGCTTCGCCTGCTTAGTTTCCAAGCTCTTGGTCTGTTATTATATCTATGTTGAACCATTTATGTTAAACCATACACAGCAAATCCTTGATTCTACTTGAGACATCTTCATCTTTCTTAATAGAAACATCTTGTAGGTAAAGAATAAAACCAAATACAAGTGGCTGGGAAGGAAACAAACCAGGTGTCTACAAAACAGAGCACATTGCTGTACCACAGCAAGCCAGACTGCTGACATGCATCTATTTCAAACTGGAGTAAAGCATATCCTCACACAGAATTTAAAATTTACTTCTGCCAGATAAATGGTTCCTTCAACCTTTTGGCCTGCCAAGCACTAAATTCCTACCCAGTCATCCTCGAGCAGTAACTACTTAATTCTGGGTAATTCATGCAGTTCACAGACCCAGCTTTGTAACAGGTTATTCAAAGCAAATCAATTCAGTTTCTCTTACAGAATGAAGTAAACTGAAACCTGCAGAAAGCATACTCCAAAGACTGGTCTTTCTTCTTTTCACATCATCTCATGTCCCCTACCCTCAAAGAAATCCCCCTTCCTTCAGAAGAATCTTTAATAAAATATTCCCTTCCAAAACAATCACAAAATTAACAGTTCCCAAGTTCCTCCTCCTTTTTTTCTCCTGACTACTAGCCCAGTTCTCCAAAGACAAATAACTTTTATTTAATTGTAGCAGAAGAAAGTTGCCCCCTTGTGCATATACACTGCTATACAATCCTTAATCACATAATCAGAAAGTATTTTTCTCAAAGGACCCTGCTTCATTCAGCATACCAGATGGAGAACACTCAAGGAACGAACTAGGGATACATGGTGATCAAAGATCTATGCGTTTTATTACAAGGTTAAAAGGAAAAAGAAAGGGAAACCAAACTGAACAGTACTCTACAGAAACAGATTCTACTCCAGGCTCTGCTACTGAGTTTCCAGTTGATGCTAAACAATCTTTTAACTCAATATTTATCCACTTTGTCATTCCTTATGCATTTCTCAGTTTCTGAATGATCAAATGAAGATTCTGGCTCTGATCTGCAAAAGCTCTTTCAACACAATGATGAATAAAACAACACATACTTAAAGCATGTGAAATGCTTCAACACCCTGAAAAATCATTTATAGCTGTTTGAACTGAAGCAAATTTACTAAAATAGTAACATTTTAGTCTCTCACATTCTCAGTGCCCTATCTGTAAAATGGGAATAAGAACTTCTGGTGTTTCTATGAAAATCAATTTTATTTTATGCATTTGAAGGTCTAACCCACTATTGGCATGGGTGTCCTGGAGGAAAGCTAAGAAGAAACTAGTAATTGTTTATGTAGAAAAACATTTCAATTCAGGAATATGGCCTATATCATGCAAATGTGTGAGGAAAACAATACACTGAAAATGTATTTATTAATTGAGTTTCTTCGCTCTGTAGTAAGCAAGGAAAGTCCTGTGGAAAAAAATGTTATATATTCAGTAATAATGATATCACTATGCTTATACCTGAGAATTAAATTAATGTTGCGCAGAAAACCTGTACAATACTTTCCAACATTTAAGCACTTGATCTTTTATTGTAACTTCAGCTATTTTTAACTTCTTTGCATGCAATGTGGACACACACATGCACAAGCTGTGAGAGAAGCTAACAAGAAACAGAGAACTTCTGTTTGAAATGTTGCCTATATAAATATTGACAATTAATTCTCAACTAAGAGATCAACTTGAAAAGGTTTTAAGTTTTAAAAAAAAAAGAGTTGTGTAAAACCAGACCATTGTTACTCTAAGCAAATGCAAAACAGCACAAAAGGGAAAACCAAACATCTGATCATGAAGAAGACCAAAAAACACCCTTATGGTTAGTGACATTAAAGATTACTTGGAACAGATGTTATCGAATGCATGTAAAGATATCTGTCTTAAACACAGACTCATACCAAACAAGAATCTTCAAGCAAGTAAATTTATTTTTTAAGATATCAAGGAATTTGATTGCCTAGTGAAACCTGATTAAATTTTTACTTTAATACAAAACAAAGAATAATGTTTAACAAAACATGTAGTTGAATTTTCAATATTGCACCCTGCCATTAAATATGTAGTTGTCATTTTTAAGTTGAATGAATGCTCCTCTTCTTGGTACACTGAAGCGTCTAAACTGCTGAGTATCTGTTGTTGGAACACATATGATGAAAGTGGTTTGCAAGTTCTTCGTATGTTGCAAGTGATCATTTACATACATCTACTTCAGAGTGAGCCAAAACTCTATAGTATGTCAAATTTCGCTTAGTACTACTAAGTGACACAGAATTTATTGACATGAACAGGGTATTGTTTCTGCCTGCATACTTCCCCAGGGAATGACTTTCCAGTAGCCTAGTACAGTTACCTGATCTTTCCAGACAAACTGGAATTCCATTACTATAATTTACAGTGCTTCAAGATCTTAGATGAAGAGAGACGTTAGACATAGGTTAAATCCAGTTGACCTCTGTGGTAATTAAGCATATGATTAAGTGCTCTGATATGTTTGATTGTTTGTTTGAAATAAGCAACAGTATTAATGAGTAGTAAGAATATTGCAAGGCAGAGCTATGTGTGGAGTTAAATGTGTGCATTGCTTGTAAATAAACTGTTTCTCCTCTTAGTACAGTGTGTTGAGAATGTAGAATAATCTGTCTCAGTTAGAGCTCCTTAAGAGGGAATTAAATACATTGTAATGAGATATAAAACTGTCATGCCTAGATTGCTCCTTCACATCAAATCTAGATTTGAAATGAAAATGTTACCTGCTGTTTGCTTGAGCTTATATCTATATAAAATGAGTTTGGTTGCCCAGGTTGCATTCACCTGAGAAAAATATGTCACAAATATGAGACAATGACTTACAAACTGTCCTGTTTGCACATGCCTGAGTGACTACATCTAGGTCAGTCTGCTAGGCCAAATTATTCCCAAGTCTTTATTAAGGCTACACAACTTCACCTATATGCACATAACATTCCCACATGGCAAGGTATCAGTGTATCTCCACTCATGCTTACACTAATAAAACACAGAGGGACTGCAAAATTAGGGTTTAAGTCATGAGGAAGGCAGGATCTAAAGCAAAACTTACAAGATCCAGTCTAAGTTTGGCAGGTCTATTCTGTGCCTCTTCTCACTACCAATTTATCGGCACCCTTCTCATCTATCGTATCGTTTTTTAAGCTCTGCCTGCCATTTACCTTCAATGTCCACACAAACCTCATTGAGCCAGTGTGGTGCATCAACTTATGATCTACAAGGTGGAGGTAGAGAAGACAAAGCTTCTACCAAGTAGAACTTCAAGAGACATCTAGTAAAGCACAAGAGAGAACTTGGTCAAAAAAAAAAAAGAGTAAGTTGTTGTCCAAGTAGTTTTGAGTTGTTGTTGGCAGTTTTTGAGCCTACATCCACCATTGTTAAAAAAATTACAGGTATACAGGCTGATCCCCTCAACTTCTGTACCCATCAATTTCTGGGTGCAGGAAGTTACATTCTTGAGCCAGTTGTTGGAGCTGGTGCTATGTTCAATTCAGCAACCTGCATTTTCTGGGCTTTTGTTACAATCCTGAAGCAGGCAACACTAACGTTCAAGGGATGAGCAGCACAGCAGTTCGATACTGCAAGCTTAACATGATTATAATCATGGTCTGTGGCACCACCTGAAATATTTAGTGTAAAGGCTACAGAATTCAGGACACATATCCAACACTGCCAGCCCATAGACAAGAAATCCAGTGACTAACACAGTGAGCCTGCTGTCACAATCAAAAGAATAGAATGAAATGACAGCAATGTCTCTGCAGAAGTGATTCATACATACTTACATTAAGCCTACTGCCTGTAAACAATACTGATGTGTCAATATCAGAACTCCAGTAGCTGTCTCCTGTGATAAGCTAGCACCTGTTTGAAACATGGGGCAACAACTACAACATTTGTCAGCAGCACTGCCTTACCTCTGTTGCTCTGGCGCCTAACATTCTGTACAATCATCAAAGCTATTGGAAATACTGGGTCCTTAACTTCTGCCAGGTGACCATGAATAGGCCTTCAGGCATCTCCGTACACATCAGTTTTGCCTTCTGCACTGGCAGGATTACCACGATCTGCTGCACACTTTGTAATTCACATGAGGAATGGCAAACCCATCCAACCCGGTGGCTTGCAGGTTCATACATTGTTTCTGGACAGTGATCCTCCTCAGGAGGGCGTCTCATAGGATGGATGTGTCTCCTTGCCAGCACTTACTACACAATAGAAAAGGGTGGATTTGTGGTAAGAGGGAGGAAAGCAGAGGAGGAGGGAGGGAAGGAGGGGAAAGACAAGACATGGAATTGTTCATAGTCCAGCAAAATGCAATCACTTTCTTCATACATCCAGTACGTCCTAATGCCACCTACGAATGATACCTATGCAAGAAGGTTCACCTTTCCCTTCCTTTCATGGCTCCCCCCAGGCAGGACCCTCCATTCCACTTCATATTCCTCCAAGTAATCTGGACACAGCCTCTCTTCCTTGAAAAGCTAACAGCAGGACAAGTCACATAAAAGGTAGCATTTAGATGTCACAAAAAAAGAGAGAAAATTACAGCCTTTCCAAGACAGAAAACCCATATGTTGTTATGTGCAACTATTTTGTTGCTTTTTCAAGTGCCAAAAGTGTACATAAATTTGCAATAAAAGGTAAAGAAATAAATTTGCAGTACTGCATCAGTGTTCCATGGATAGATGTTTATCCAGTGAAGGGTACTTTCCTCTTATGTTACTAGGATCAGCTCACAGAGCATACGCGTGCTGTGAAGACCAAGTTCTTCTTCACAGCAGTTTCACTGCATGACTGGAGGGGTCCACTTTTGGGTTACAGCGGCTAAGTGACTTGGAAAAAACCCCCACAAAGAATCCCAAACCAAACATGTTTCTTGAGTGCTTGGCTGATAAGGAAGAGAAAGCCTGGCTGATTAGAGATCAGTTTGGGAGCTGCTGCTGAAGAGAAGTCCATGCTGGCTGACAAGAGACAGGTAAAAA
>VYZV01020618.1:8993-19081 GCA_013401275.1 Pandion haliaetus
GAGAGGGGCCGCCCCCCCCCCCCCCCCCCAACTCCCCCAGGCTGAAGAATGGAAAGGGATTTAAAATAATGGTTAACAACTTCCTTGTGCTCTGATCTGTAAGGTTGTTCTGTATCTAGAGCCCCTTGGAAGAATTCAGGTTTCATTGTTTTTTATTTATTCTGGATTTAGTGAATAGGTGTCCTACTTTCTTCCTCCTTCCTGTCCCTTGTTACAGGATGGTCCAGGAGGTGATGTGCTATATGTGACACAAGGTTTATTTGGATTTTTCTTTAAAATATCATGTAAAACTGGTCAGTGTTTTCTGCTAATATGTTATAGAAAAGTACTAATATCTCCTTGTAAATATTTTGAAACATAAGCATACTTTTGGGAAAACAACGGAATGTAAAAGTGTGCAATTGGAATAAGAATCACGGAGGAATGAGACGTAGATCTGAAGAGGCCTAAACATTTATAGGGCATGTGTGTATGTCTAAGACAATTTATAAGCTGCCATTGGCATATTGATAAAATAAGTAGAATGGTGTTTATCTCTGTAGCCATTCTATTTGCTGTTTGTTTGGTTTATCAGGTATATAGATGTGAGTAGTTCTGTGCATGTATATGCATTCTGCAATTGCATTGCTGCTATTGTCTGTCTAATGTGAGGGTGCTGAGGCACTGGAACAGGTTGCCCAGAGAGGTTGTGGATGCCCCAACCCTGGAAGTGTTCAAGGCCAGGTTGGATGGGGCTTTGAGCAACCTGGTCTAGTGGAAGGTATCCTTGCCCATGGCAGGGGGGGTCGAACTAGATGACCTTTAAAGTCCCTTCCAACCCAACCCATTCTATAATACAGAAACTCTTTCTAAACAGTCTTTAAGTACTGACATTAGTATACTACCGGTAGCTGTTGTAAGGGGAAGACTACTCCTGTGGGGTTTTTTCTTTTTTTTTTTTTTTTTGCCTCTCCACATTTCCAAGAATTATTTTGGACTGTTAAAACCAGAATTTTGGACATAGATCTAGGAACTAGTAGAGGCATCACTTTCAGTTTTCAACCTCTTAGCTCACTTGCTTCTGTTCTGGAGTCTGTAGTTAATGGCAAGTATTTCATAAATCAGCATTAGAAAAGCAGTACATTTAGATCGACGTGGGGTCTGAATTCCTCCATGGTTTACATTTCTAAAGTTACATAGCAACATGTTTCATTCTTTCTTCATTTTGCCATGGATGACGGCTATTTTTCATTTGACGAAAAGAAACCTTAAATAAGAACTAAATGCTAAAGTATTCTTTGTATGTGTCTCAGTAAATGTACCAATAAAAGCAAAAAGCTTGCTGTGGTAATTCCTCTGTTTGGTTCAGATACTGATATAGTATATCAGTAGCGTCTCCTCTGATACCGAAATCGTGTAAATGGAACTACTCTGGTACAATGAGAGCCTGGCTCTATTAGACCTTGATCTTGTAGCTACTAAATTATACTTCTGTGTTTTGGATAGGGGGTTTCCATGTGTCGTTAAGCGCGAGACAGTGCCCTTTCTGAAGTGTTTAGATCTTTAGGTCTAAAGACCTATTGCTTTACACTATGATTCCCTCCTAACGTAGATCTGAAACTAATTCACCCTTAATTTTGGGAAAGTTCAGTTCCAAGTTTAAAGTCTGTCTTTACAATTTTTTTTAAATTTTTTTTTTAATTCAGTGAACCTGGAGCAAACGTTAAATCCCAAAACTGTAGTTGCTAATATTTGTAAGAAGTTGCTAATATTGATTCAGCTCTGAACTTCCCATTGCGTAGCCTATCATGATGCTTTTCAAAAGACTTTGTGGTTGACAACTTCATGCTGTTAAATGCCCTTCTCATTCTTCTTTTCTTGGCATTCTTTAATAGACAAGGAAATATGTTGGTGGCAGTCACCCATCTATGCAAAACCTGCATATTGATTTCATAATACTTAAGTATTATGCTAGCACGTATCATTTATCTCAATAGAGAACTTCTGTTTTTCAGACCTTACCAGTACGGAAGATTCCATGCAAAGCCAATGCTCCTTCAGGGTCTTTTTTTGCACGGGACAACACAGCAAATTTCTTATCCTGGTGCAGAGATGTAGGGGTGGATGATACCTGCCTGTTTGAGTCAGAAGGTTTGGGTATGTATTTATTTATATAGTAGTTGGTAATTTTAAATAACTTTTCTCTTGTGTTTTGCCTCGAAAGACAGAATGGCCCTCTTAATAGGTCCTAACTTCAAATTTGACCTGTCTGACTGTATTAATTCTGCCCCTTATCTGAAACATGAACAAATAAAGTACACATCATTTAAAACTAAAGTAATTTTTAAGAGGAGCTTAAATGAGATAAAAATCTTGCTATGATTTCTTGCACACAGATGATTTTTCACCTTAGACACGCTTTTTTAATCATGGAATGCTTTTCTGTAGTTCAGTGTATAAGGTGGTGCTTTTCTGTTTCGGGAGAATAGGATACAAGCGCACGTTTAGTTTTGGCTGCAGACATTTAACTATTTGTGCAAATGCAATGGGTTGTGCAGGAGGCAAGAAAACAGAAAATTTTTCTCTGTGTTCTATACTGACCTTTTTTCCAGCTGATTCCCTTGTGAAGCCCTGGATAAAAATTATCCAACACTAGTGCTTCAGGGTGTTCCATCAAAAGAATTGGACTACTTAGGAAATCACTGTTCTGATACTACACATTCTTCATTATTTTAACTCTTATCTCTTTAAAGGAAATTTTATGAATCTTATCTCAAGAGTTTTTCAGCCAAATATCATGAAATGAAGAGAATCAAATGTTTGTTTTTTATCTGAACTCAGATAAAAGTGTAAAGCAATTGTGATGACAGACAGCTCAGCTTCTGTGGAAGACAAATGAACACACTGTACTGAATCAAGAGGCTTCTTTGTTCTGTTGCTCAAAAGACCTTGACTGCCCAGCTGAAGTTCTTATCCGTGTTGCAACTGATCTATTCCCCTTTTACAGTCTTGCTCTTCTAGCACAACTATTTCTGAAGCAGTTTTTTTTCATTTGTCTATTCTTTTATCCTGTGAGGTTTTGTTTTCTTTTTTTTTTAAATTAAATTAAGTTGTTTTTTATCTCCAGGAGAAAATGCGTGGCAGAGAAGAAATTAGTATCACAAAGGTGACAAATAGTAAGGAGGATATACGTATTGTCTCTGTTTTATTAAGTAAATCCTCAAGATGAAATTTTTGTTGGACATGGTAAACCATGTGGAAGGTGAATTGCCTAGGACAAAGAAACTTGCAAACACAAGAAGGAAGGAGGCACAGACCTCCGATGTCTGAGATTAAACAGAAGAACCTGTGGTTAATCCAACACTTAAATGAATTTAGACTTTGTACTGCTACGGTAAGCCCAGCAGTTTGCCATTGTTCAAATAATAGGTTAACTGTATAATTGAGAGCGTGTTTATAAGGAATTTTCTTGTGCATTGTTAAGAAACCAGATCTTGTTTAGAGATGGAATTGGCATAGCTGGAATACCAACATTCCCTGAATAAGTTAATTTTTACACATACACAGTGCTTTGCCTGCCACAGTATAACACTGAGTGCAAATGCACTTGGAAAGTTGATGTTCAAGGTGACTTCCTCTCTTGGAAAACTGAAGTGAAATATGCCCAAACACACCGTGTGCAAGCCTGTGCTGTATTAGATTTGTTTGATTAATGACTGATTTTCTTCACTGGTTGAAAACTAGGTTGTGTTGTTTTCCTTCTCTGAGTATTAGCATTTATAGAATATACTTGTTGAAAAGACTTACGGTGCTGGAAATAGGATTAGGAATTGATAATATTTTGACTTATTTTTCTGAACTTGAGAAGGGGAGAGTGACCATGCTATTTCAAAAACAGATAAAAATAGGAGCTACTCTTCTTCCTTGGTTTGAGCTAGAACTCTTAAAAGTTTTGATTTCAGTTGAGGTTTTTCTAATGCATTAGAAAAAATGATGAATCATAAAAATTTGCCAATCTAAAGCTTTTATGTTCCTCTCTCTCCCACAAATCACTTCTCCACTGCACCGGAAATACAAAATTCAGCAAGGTAGGTAATATCAAAGGTTCTATTCTGAGTGGTGAGAAACGTGTGTGAATAACATCTAAGTGTTCGCACTGCCTCATGGAATTCTGCTGTATTTTTGATAACAGATAATTGTGGTGAAATTATGGTTACAGAGGTTTTTGTGTTTTCTTGGGTTTTTCCCCCTTGGCTAGTAAACTGTACTGATGTGTAAAGTGCTAGTGATAAAGCAACTGGTTTTGGTCTATATTGAGGAACCTTATTGTGTTAATGTTCTTAATTGACTTGATTTTTATCCTCCTTTTTTAATCTATTCTGCCTGCCTTATGGTATACAAATACTGTATTATTTAATTAGATGCACATAGTGATATTTTCTTCATATAAAATGTTCTTGAGGCCTTTTCCTGGTAAATTTGTATTCTAACTTTATAAGAGTAATTTTGAAGGTTTATTGCACTGAAACATTTGAATGATGGATTTCTGTCATTGCTGATTTTTTTTTTTTTTTTTAAAGTCCCAAGTCTATTCAGATGGCAGCAAAATTAGATATATACTAGCTAAGAAATTATTAAATGCTATTATTTCTCATTACTTAAAATATATATTCTCATCCTGATGAGTTGTGAACTCTTTGAAATCATGCAAGTTTAACTGCACACAAATGCATCCACCACTCCCACTTTTTTAGCACTCAGATTGAAGTCATAAGGTATTCCTCACTGAAATGGAACTGTGTCAAACAGACGCTGTAGCACATAGGTGCAGTCCATGGCTGAGGAGCTTGCAGGCGAGTGATGTTAATGGGAATCTTGAGTGTTCCTAGAGGCTTGGTTCTGCGAAGTGTTAACATTCTAGGGCTGAACCAGACAAGCAGGTGAGTAGACCTACTCATGTCACTTTGTGTCCTTGTCCATCACTTGTGGACTGATTTAGTAATTTATTTAATCATTTAAAGTTAAGCATGGGTTCAAATGCTTTGGCATTGAAAATTTGGATTTGGGCTATTCAGCTGAGTTAAACAAGGAAACGGAATCAAAGTCTTTTTTCAAAATAAATAGAAGGAAAAAAAAAGTGGTGTTTGTTATGCTGGTAGATATAATTATGCCTTCTAATCAATAGTAGAGTTACTTTATAGATCCTTGAAAGAGATCAGTACGGAGCTCAAAAGTTTGAAAACAATGCACTTGTACTACTAACTTGTAGTCACCAGTCTATAATACGATGTATTTTGTCTTGCTGAGTGTTATGGTGCTTTAACATAGTTTAAAATACAAATTGGAAATGTAGTTTTCTGTAAAGATTTATAACACAGCCAGAGTTGACAGGTGGTGATCTGTATGTATTTTGCCCTTTGAACTTACCTTAATGCACAGACATGGCAGGACAGTCTCAGAGTTAATGCCTTTGCAAAGAAAAGGTGGATGGTGTACCTGTTGTATGAGCTACAAGAAAGACATTAGCATCTGTAACAAATACAGCAACACAGTGTGTAGGGATAATCTTGGATGCTGCAAAATAGAGGGAGACTCTGCATGCTCCCTGCACTCATTGACCAATTTAGCGTGCTTTTCATGATTGTTATTTTTATAGTTAGTGTATTATGGAAGAAGGAATTAGCATTGTTGATACCAAAAACTATGATCCAAAGTCCAAACTTTCATCGTCTGGGCAAATCTTGAGTTATTCTGTCTTTGAACGGGGTTCTTGGATGTATCAGAGGTCAAAACTTGCCCCATATCTAGGACTTGGAACATGATGCACTAACTCTTTGCAGTCTGACAAAAGGAATACTGTCTATAACTCCTCTGTTCCCATGATATGTATAATTTGTAAGTTCCTCTTTGTAGGTTTTAGGGCAGCAGATCCACACAGCTATGGTAATTCAATTTATAGAAGCATTCTAGATGGAGATATTTGTAATTATGGTGCTCAAGCCTGAAGAGTGTAATACTTGAAGAAAACTCTTCTTGGCCAAATAGTAAGAATGGTAAGACTTTCTATGATTGCTTTAGTTGAGTGAACTTAAAGCAAAAGTTATGAAGTCTTTGTCGGTAACGTAGTGTTGTTGGATGATTATAGGATTTGGACCCAATGAATATTCTGCATCTCTTCTATGATAAAGAGTCTACCCAGCAAGAAAAGGGTTTGCTACCAAGTGTGCCAGCATGCTCATGTGTGTCATTTGTTTTGGGAGCTGTTGGATGATACTGTTGTATTAATGTTTTGTGCTTGTATATTCTGTACCTGTGCGTATGTACACGCAATATGTGACATGGACTTCTTTTGATGCAACTTACTGATTAGAGTTTAATGGACAGGTTCCCTAAACAAAAGCATTTAGTGTTTTAGTGGAAATAATGGACTCAAGCACCTCTGATGCCTATTCTGATGTTGTTGTTGCTAAGTTTAAAAAAAAAAAGAAACCAAAACCACACTAAAATGTCGATTACTTAAAAAGATTTTATGCATAAGGGCAAATGATTTTTTTTTTTTTAATTAAGACTCTACTTTTATCTAATTTGATACTACAAGGTGGAAGTATTTTGACCACTCTTTCACAGTGACACATTTACAGCTTGTAACAGCATGTAAATTTTACATGTAGTTGCATCAGAATAAGACTTTGTCCTGTCTTTCACAACATTTTACTAAACAACTCATAATATTGTTGAGTATGTCTCGATTTGAGGACTATAGAAGCATCCTGGACACTGTGTTAATACCATTGGATTAGCATCTTAAATTAATGAATTCCAGTAAATTATTAGTGTTTAGATGACCTGCTTATTCATTCTAGGTTAATTCTTTACTATCCATAGATCTACTGTGTTTGAAACCTTAATTGTTTTCAGACTTCCATAAGTGATAGTGCTGAAATGGGGTGTGGGGGAACACAACTCCTTGATTTAAGTGTGTCATAGTATAACTCTGATGCAGAAGCAAGGATATGTTTGGGATAAGTTGAACAGAGTAAGTGTTGTCAAAGTAATGTGGAAAAAAAAGACTACTGTAGGATCAGAAGAAAAAGTATTAAAGGAGAAGGTGAAAGGCAATAAGAAGAAGGATCAAAGGATCAACCTTTTCAAAAACTTTCCCTAAACATGTGTGAATTCTGATGGCAATTGGAAGCCTATGATAATAAGTACTAAACCCCTTTGGAAAATTTCTTTGCTTCTAGTGAGCTAAAAATGCTTTAGAAGCAGAAATCATATTCACTTTTTTGATTCAACTATGTCTGAGATCTTTAAAAAAATAAAAAAGTTTATGTTTAGAAGAAAAAACTGACTCCACTAAAAATGGTTTATAAAAGTGTTAGGAGCCAAGGCTTGAAACTTGGCAGGGAGGTGTAAGAAGCTTGTTCCTGTATCATGGTTGGGCATCCTGCTAATTTAAAACAAAACCAAACAAAAACCCCCAACAACAACCAAAAATCCACACCACAAACAAAACAAAACCCCGCACATTTGTTATTGTGAACACTCTCGGTTTAAAAGTGCAAACTCATGCTCAGCAAACACATGGTCTCCATGTGCAGCATGTGTTCTGTCTCCTCACAGCCCCAGGGTCATGGTCAGCACTGAAAGCAGCGGCGGTTCCTCCTCAGCAATCTCTGTTTCTTCTCGTAGCATCCAGGCACTCAGGAAGGAAGCAGTGAAGGATGCAGAAATGCAGTGAAGAGTAGGTAGGAAAGAAATGAAGTATAAGGAAGGAGAACAAGGCGTGAGTGATCAGGAGAGGAGGACCTGTAGAAGGAGAAAGGGTCAGCAACAAGATGGAAGCAGTGTGGAGAAGAAGTTATAGCCAGAGAGGAGCAGGCATAAAAGCTTGCTAGGAGTTGAAAAGGAAGCGTTCTTTAAAAAGAGTCACTTCAAGTAGCTTGAAAAGACGCAGGCAATGATGACAGCTGATAAGAAGGATTTGAAATTAATGAGATGGAAAGCAAAAGGGTCTCTAACTGTCAGGATGCCTAAAATAAGCTGGACTTGTATGTACTATTTCTAAACCTTCACATTGCTTTCTTGTCAAGCAAGTATCATCAGTGAGATTCTCTGGCAAGGTGGATATTTCCATTCATCTTATGCAGTATAACTGCATAGCGTATGTGTCTTCTACATTTACGAATTGCTACTTGCTTACAGTCACCTACTGGGATGATTCACCTTGCTAATGTTTGATAGGGGAGGACTGGCCAATGATTTTCCAGGAATCTTGTTTTCTTCCCCATATGAAAGCTTGAAAAATTACAGGAAACGGCATACAAAAACTGTATTAGTGATGTAAAGCGGAGTACTTGGGCTATAATTAAGGCTGGCTGTACTACATTAGTTAAACTGTTTAACAGTTAAGATACACCTACTGACTTTTCATGTGGCCTTGGGCTATTTTTTCCCTAAAAGAGCTGTGTTCTCTTTAGGATGGACCTTGCTCTGCCAACGTCTAGGTACGGTATGGTTCACGAAGTGAAAGAAACTCTTATTGGTATGTTATTTTCTCCTCACATGCCTCATTTGTTGCAAAAGTCTGAAGATGTTTGGAGAATCATGCAAGATGCTGAAGGATAGTATTTTGATGTTGCTACTGAATGGCATCAGAAGAAGTGACTATGGCTATCACATAGCTCCCACATGCAGTGGGAGGATCTGTATCAGACTTTGTAATAGGATCACTAGTTGTGGTGGCTTTGATTTCATACAAAATGTAGGATTAGGAAACTCAGCAGTACCCTGGAGATCAGGCAGCAAGTATTTTAGATTAGCACCTAGATAAGTGTGCTTTTTTAATATTTAATACCTATACCTTAATTCCATGTGTAAGATGGGGATAATAATACTACTTATCTCATAGAAGTGTTAGAGAAATCTTCATTTTTGCTTTTTATTTGAATTCTTCAAGCATACAGTAGCACTGTTGTGGAAATGAATTGTTGACTGTAGACTTTAAGTGATGTGCAGTGAATTGTGTATGTGACTGTAGATATGAAGATGGTATCTCAAAATCGTTTTTTGGCTTCCAGTACTCACCGTGTCTAACTGCATATAAATTGCTACAGTTACAGAAAATGTGTTGCTTAGCAAATGTCTGTTTGCCATATAGGATATCTGGGATTAAGTAATTGGTGAGGTCAAAAAGTTGAGGGGGTGCCTATTACTAAAATGCAACTCTTAATATGTATTATAGTAATTCAGAAAATGGTAGATGTAGTTCCCATAGGTACAGCAGAATACCATGGGTACAGGCATTACACTTCAACCTGAGCTCGTAACCAGTCACTTCAGAATGAATTACCTCTAGTCCTCAAATGATACGAGTTATTACTGTATATATATATATATGTACAATTCCATGTTTATAAAACTGTGTACATGCATGTAGTGTAGTTAGCCATGAACTGCAGTACAGTTGGAATTTAAGTGGGAATTTAAATTACAGTACAGTGAGAATTTAAATGTGAATTATGAGGACTTGTACAGATTTTCTTTTTTAGTGGCATACTTATTTTTAATAATGAAATAAGTGAGTTTGATGCTGTGTAGTGCTTTTGAAATAGTTTTTGCCATCTCTTCTATCAGATGTCTTGAAGTGCTTCAAAAATGCTGATTACCTCAACTTCTATAAGTAAAACTAAGAATGGAAGTGTAAGAAATGTTTCTCTTTCTGTTCTCTAGATGGAAAAAAGTGTAAAGATAGCTTTTTTTCAAAAAGCTTAGGAGACAGCCTTTTGAAAGTGACTACATATCGAGTTCTTTCAGTTATTGGGGAATAGCAGCAGACAAAAAGTATGTCAAAATAAGTACTTAGAAATCAAGGCACTTGAAAGTGCTACTTGTTCCAAAAAACAATGGTCTTATTTGCTTGCTCAAAGTTATACTGAACATTTGGGATGAAGATAGGTGGGGAAACGCAGTCTTGTGTCTCTCTGGCTTCTGCTGTAACTCCTGACCAGTCTCTTGCAAGGTGGTAGCCCATTAAACAGCTGTGCTTTTGAAAAAAACCCGAAAATTTTGGTTTGAGAATCTAAATTATTTCCAGTGGGCATTGCAGT
>VYZV01020619.1:6792-17684 GCA_013401275.1 Pandion haliaetus
GCGTGGGTCGGCGGGGGTGGGGGGGGAATCACACCAAGTGGTGGCAGACAACAGGGTGGCAAATGTGGTAGCACAGAACTAAATTAGAAACAGCTGACATTTGAGGGCAAAGACCTGCGCTTTCTCTTAAATGGATCCTTGGTATATCCAGTTATTTCTAAAAAGGTAATGGTAAGTGGGCGTTAAAAATGTCCATTTGCCATCAACCTCTTCTATGTACTTCCATGCCTCACTTGTATGAACTATCACTGCATGTTGCAGGACAGAGGCAGGCTCAGGTTCATCAATCTATCTTCTCCCTTCTAATGAAACAAAGACAGTAATATTTATGAGGACCTGAAAGCTTAAGTGACAATCCCAAAGTAGACAAACAGCTTTATTTTAAAAAAAAACAAAACAAAACAAAAACCTACGGGACTTTCACTGCACGATCTGACTGCACAGGCTACAAATTGAAGTTTAAACCTTTGTTATAGGTGACAAGTAAAACTAAATAAAAATGGGTTCAGCACTAATTCAGGAGCAGCACTTAAACAGGCACTCCTAAAGCTACCATTACCTATGACACAAATACCCTTCCAAGGTACTAAAATCCGCAGAAAATGCAAGCCCCATTGCAATTCTGTATCTTAGAAATTTTCCTATTAAAAATATTTTAAAACTTATTTTCCTTAAATAAGTTAATTTTTTAACTTATAAAAGACAGATTAAATGTTTAATGGATTGATGAATACATCTTCTATTAGTAGGAGTAATAAAACACAGCTCTAAGGTAACAATTGTTGTCAGCAAACCTGAAAGCACTGTCCAAGAAGTTAACATCACTGTTACTATTAATACAGAAAAGAAAACATTGTGATAAGAACATTTATTCAAAGCCACTCAACAAAGTAATGACTATGCCAGCAACACAATCCAGTGTTGCTACATCTTTTTCTCCTTTTCTTCCCACTACATAATACTGCTTCATGGCAAACAAGCATCCTACTCCTTTGGGGCACTTTGATTTATCAGATATTGTCAATGCATTGCTTCCATTCCTTCTCATAAGCAGCTATTAGAGCATTTAAGGGATGCATAATGCCAAACTAAATTAAATGTTTTCAAATTTGTTTCAGAAGCAAAGAAATTAATGGATAAAGTACTTTACTACTGGAGAAGACCCGAGTAACTTTGGTATCTGCAAATTAACTGTCGAAGAGAGACAAACCCACCAATTTCCAAGTATACTGCTATGTTTTTAAACCACAGATACAAATTAAACATGGAAGAGCACTTAAACAAGAACTTCAATACCACTGCACACACAGTATGAAAAAAGTCTGCATAAAAAAAAAACCAGAAGCTTCATCATTACCCCCAACCTTTGGCTACTGTAGAAATGGAGTAACAGCCCATTATTGCTTCCAGTTTATCACTCTCCAAATTCCTACAATCATCTCCCAATTGTTTCAAATAATCCTCCTAAGTACTTCCACTGGGAGGCAGACTCCGCTTTCCATCTGAATTGAACGGACTGACCAGAATGGTTTGATATGCCATTTCCTACTACAAAATAGAGCCTTAAATCAGTTCTCTAATTTATGGGAAATCTGAAATGCTAAGGAGTGAACAGGTCTGGTTTGTTTGTTTCATAAAAATCAAAACAGAAATAGATGTTCTGTTGCTGTATATTCAATCTGGTTGTGTGCAGTATTCTAGTCACATATTCATCAGATCAGAACAAAAATATAATGATACTAGAGATTTTTAGCAGTAAAGATGCTTCTGTTTTTTCCTCTAGTAGAAGCTATACATGCATAAAAATGTTCTCATTTGCTTTTAGATGAATTGGAGTTCATGTAGTGTGACAGAAAAAATTATTACCCATTATCCTATATTCATTTTTTAAAAAAACCCAAGTGGCCAGCTCCAAAAACTGGTAAGCCCATGTATTTATAGTCTCTGCCTTCTTTCTGTAACATTTCTTATTTATTTAATGGGCTTTTGTTAGGGATAACCTTAAGCCAGAACCTCTTTAAAGAACGAGCAGCAGATAAATACACTGAAGCAACAAAGCAAATCTATGAGAACAAAATGATGATATAGGCTTCAGAAGAAAAAGTGAAGGATTTATTCCAAGTCTTTAGAGAAGTTCCTCACATGAAAAACATCAGCCGGAAGAACAATACTTTCACGAGGTACCTTACAATACATTTCAAAGGAATAAGGACATCCACCGCATGATCAAAGCTTTCAAAGTGATAAAATGAGATGTTTCACCACTTAATTTGAGAGGCTGAGCTGTTGATGTTTTCAATACACTTTGAAGGCTAAATACATTTTCACATTCCAATTGCTTGGGCTTTGGTGTGTTTGGGTTTGTTTTTTTTAACATTGCTGTGTCCAGTCATCTACAGGGACTTTCTACCAAAAAAAATTTAATTAAGAAGTTCCCACAGGAACATCTGCTTTTCTCCCCACCACTTTCCATTGTGGTGACCGCATCTCCAGAACAGGAGCAATCCCTCTCCTCTGGCCAGCAATGGAAGTCAGAAGTCCCTCAGAGGGGACCACTACCTTTTCAGGGAAAGGCTACCCGACGTGCATGCTCCAGACTGTGTTTTCTAACACTCACTCTCAATATAATGAAGAGATCCCCCCAAGCCACACAGCAGAAAAGCAACAGGAACGCCGTTTATAAAAATCACAGACCCAGGAAATGCTGCCTCAAGCCAACACTTGCACAAGAGTCACTGTGTGTTTGATACCTCAAGTGAGAGAAGTGAACCTCTCCACAATGACTAAGCAAGACATACCAAAAGCAGTACTTCACTCCGGCAACTATATAAATGCAGAAAACACCTTGTGGAGCTTCTCCTGAGCACAAATAGAAAGGGAGAAATTAAATTTGCTCAAAGTTCTCTGAACAGGCAGTTTAAGTACACTTTTCATAATACCTCTGCCACAAGTTATAAATCTATTCTCAAAAAGTCTTCTGTTTCTTAGACTGCTTACACGAGTTATCTGTGAAATCCTACCTCCTACACACACACAGGTTTACAGGTGATTACTGCTGACTCCTAAGCTGTTTTAACAGAAATACTCAAGATTAGTTCTATTTGAACACATACCCCAATTGTACTGCAATGCACAGAAACTGCCTTTCTCCTAGTATTTTTCAGAACCTAATGCTAAAAAACTACTTGGATTATTTAACTCCAGATTTCAAAAGCTTTTTTGCCACAAACCACTTTATAAAGTTTTTATTTCTTTTGGCTGCTCTCAAATTCTAGAGACAGTGGGGAATACAATATTACAAAAGAAAGAAATAGCAAAGGAAAAAGAAAATATTTCAAATTCAGTGTTTTCCTAAAGAGCTACTTTATCTAGGTTTTATATCTATACTGCTTGGGGGAAATGACTCCTTTGTTCAAAATCCAGCACTGGAATTTATTTAAGTATGGCATAAGGATGCCTACCCTGCTCATTTGAGATATCATCCTATTTTCTAACCTTAGAAGTAACAGAGTATTAGGACAACCTCTCTCCTCCACCACACTGAAACAAGTATCCTTTTCTCTCTTCTTATTCTCTCTCCTTTTTGTAAGCAAAGCAAGGGAGGATCAGTTAAGAACATGCCCAACAATTGCATAACATGAAACAAATGCAAAACAAGGACTCATTGAATTAGAGGCCATTTTATTCTATGTGAAGAAGCATTACAGAAGCGTGGTTCTGAGCTCCAAGTCCTTAGGTGTCACCCTTAAAAATAAAACTTAAAAACACAGGTGTTGAACATCAGAGGACAACATCCAGTGCCCACCAATACAAACTGGAGGGGATGAAGGTGAGGAGGTAACTAAGTCCTCACAGGAGATAATTCAAGTCAGTAGTTCACAATCAGCATACAAACACTATGTAGATGGAGTTTTTGGCAGAAAGGAATCCTGTTTTTCTATTCAGGGAAAACAAACACACCCTTAAGACTCTGATTATGTAAACATGACCAAATTCTTGAAGTACCTGGCTGGGTAAAGCCTTCACCACTAAGTTCTTAAAACAAGAACATTGACCTTTTTTTAAAAGAAAGATGCCAAAGCACCAACAGCATTTGCAGGAATTTTGTGAATATTTTCAGGCAAAATTATTTTGCCTGTGTTATACAGATGGTCAGATTAATCAATACAAGTTGACAGGTTGCAAGTCCAGAATAAACTATTAAATATTTCTAGAAGAATATAAATATTTAATCTGTTTCATGAGCCACTAACATTTCAAAAACCAGAAGAATTACGTCTTGCTCTGCAAAAGAATCGTGAAAGATTAAGCTAATGATGTAACTAAAAGATATACAATTTCAATCACTGTACTCTTAGTCTCTTATCTTAGATGTATACATATCTACAGATGCATAGAAAAAAAAGTCAGGCTAGCAGATCTCTCCATTCTTTCACATCCTGGACCTAGCCACAACTGCTATGAGTGAATGCATAACACAGGATGTGGACAGCTTGGGGTGTTTTTTAAATAAAACCTGTTTTATTGGTAAATGACCCATTTTTGAAAACAAAAGTTGTCACAAGTTTCTTTATGAATGTCTATTTTAGTTAGCATTCCTGATCAAAAACCCTCACACCACCTTCTAACACCCACTAACAGCCTCGGCTTTGTGGCTAGGACGCTCACACAGTGGCTCACAGCCCTGCCATCCCTGCCTGGGAAGTGGATTTGTACCTTGTTCGTGAAAGTATTGCATGTTACCAGGTTAAGCTATTTGTGCAGATTATAAGAGAACTAGATAAAAATCTCTGCAAGCGCCTTCCCCCCTGCCCCGGCCCCTTGAGGCTGGGGGGGCAGAACACGAAATCTACAGTTACCAGCACTGCGAACTGGAAAATATTTTCTAGGCATCTCAAAGTTGTCCATTAGGAAAATAATTTCTCTATTCACAGCTTCCCTAGAACAATATAGTGCAGCAATACTTCATCAGAACAATTAAACTGCAGCTATGAATGACTGACAAGCCCTGACTGACAAGACAGAGCTTTCCAAGTAGTCTGCGGACTTACTGCTGTGGAACAGACTGAACCCATATTTTGCCACGTAGACAATCAAGCTTCCTGCCCAAGCATTACCAGGACCACTGTCTCCCTCCCATGCCTGTTGCCTTACCTCTCTCCTCTTCAGCACTCACCGAATGTAAAAATCCTTACAAAGTCTGCAGACAAAAAGAGCAGATGCATCTCTCTACATAATGACTTAAATCCTCCTGCTTCTCCCGTTTCCTTCTGCTTTTCTCCATACCCACATACTCAAAACACAGACTACAGACATCCTCTTTACCAAACACAAATTACACACACATCTAACTTTTAAAAACTGACCACAGATGCTCCACTTTCCACATTTTTCATAGGTTCTCACAGAATGAGCCCATAAACTTTGATTTTAATAATGGTTTGGTGAAACAACTGCAGACCATGCTCCACTGTTTCAGACTATATTCTGATACTGTCTTAAACTTTGGTTGGTAGAAATCATACTGTATGTCTGATCCAATAAACCTTATGTCATCATACACACTGGTGTACGATACTGCACTAATTGCTCTGAAGTCTTCTGGTCAAGAAGCGAAGAACCCATGCAAAACCTTCCCGCGCACGATCAAGGTTTCTTGCGTGTCTCAGTAATCAACCGGAACAAAATGAGGCACGTTCCATACCCTGTCCTGGACAGCAGTAAGGGAAAGGCAGAAAAAGTCTTTCCTCTAAAGATGCAGAAAAACTGTTTTTATATAGTTTATCACAGGAGGAGAGAATGTTCTACATGGGCAGTAATGTAACACAGTAAAATAGATAGGCAACTGGATCTGGCAGTGCAGTACCACTGCTATTCTGCTGCTTAATCTTCAGCAAGTCACTTCCAAGCTTTATTATCTATTTTCCCCTTCCAGGTCTCATACTGGTTTCATCTAGTAGATACAAGCATTCAGGGTAAGGATGATATTTACACAGTACCTAAAAAACCAAAGCACTAGGTTTCCAATTTTTAAGTGAAATGGGAAAAGGCTTGCAGTTTGTTATTGCTGCTTTCCACTATCAACAGTGAAAATCCTTAAGTCAGTAACTTTCAATAATCCTATCTTCTCTGCTTTCCAGGAAACTCATAAAACTGAGAAGCCAGCTTGTCCCATTTCAGATACTGTAATTAACTAGCACATCTTTGTAATTAACAAGACTCATGAACACTGAGGGAAACATGACTTCCCAATGCACACGTGTTGACAAACTGTTGCCACCTCCTCCTATGGGACTACAGACACTAAATCTGCACCTTGACTTCCCATGAGCTGCAGGCTCACTTAAGGAACAAGAAAACATGTGTAAGTAATTCCTTCCCAAGGATCAGTAAAGACTGTTAGAAGTTTTGAAATGGGCTAATTCTAAAAGCATTCTGAACTTTGAACAACTTTTCTCTAAGTGATTTAGAAGGTAATACAGAATAAGATTTGAGCTTCCTTCAGAGAGCTGCACTTTCCCCCCGCCCCCATAGTCCTGGATTTAGCAATAGCCATTCAGGAGGTGGGATTAGGATACGGCCTTGTCCAGATGATTTCCTTCAACATCCTCAAAATCATTAGATCCCAAACTGTATCTTAAAGCACAGTACTGAAATCTTTGAGAGCCCTTCAGGCCTTACTACATGGCAAACCCTGCTGTAGATCATGATCTCAGGATGAAGAGCAGCTCTTCCAACTCTAACTGCATAACTAAACAAATAAAGTCCTGCCATTTGAGAGCTGCTTAAGATTGTTTTGAGTGCTTGCTATATTCCTTCAAGTGTGATGAGTAAACCTGCACTGCCAGACCACATGCAGTCCTAAAGAAGCTGGCTCAGAAACTTCTACTGCAACTGCTCCATGGGCAGAAACTGAAGAGAGCCATGGGATAATTCAGGTGGGAAAGGACCTTGGAGGGCCTCTGGTTCAACCTCCAGCTCAAAGCAGGGTCACCCATGAGATCGCACCTGCCTTCTCAGGGCTTTATCCAGTTGGATTTTGAAAACCTCCATGGAAGCAGACTGCACAATCTGTCCAGGCAGCAAGTACCACTGCTTGACTGACCTCACAGTGAAAAATGCCTTATAGACACAGACCTCTCTGACTTCAATCCACACCTGCTGTCTCTTGTCCTCCCACCACGCAGCACTGTGAAGAACCTGTCTTCATGCTCTTGAAAACCTCCCCAGAAGTGCTGGCAGGGCCCCCCCAAGCCTTCTCTTCTCCAGGCTCAACAACAGGCACAGCTCCTCTGCCTCTCCTCACAAGGGAAAAGCTCACCCCTTAAGACAATCTTGATAGCTCTCCACTGAACTCACCCCAGTTTATCAACACTTCCCTTGTCCTGGGGGGCAGTACAACTGGATGCTGTATTCTGCATGTGGTCTAAGGAGTGCTGAGCGGTAGGGGATAATCGCTTCACTTGACCTAGTGGCTGTGCTCCTGTTAATACAGCGCACGCAGCTGCCCCATGCTTAGCCTGCTCTGCAGCATGACCCCCAGGGCCTTCTCAGCAGAGCTACTCCTCAGCCAAACTGGCCCCAGGCTGTGCTGGTGCAAGGGGTGACTCCTGCCAGGAAACAAAGCCAGGAAGCCCCCACCCTTAAATAGCTGTTTAAATGGTAAATTTGCTTAGTAATCAGCAGCAGATGAAATGGATAGAAATTGAAGCCAAGTCTTCTTAGTGTTAATACACCTTACTTAGTAGTACTAAGTCGCATCTTAGGGCCATATTCAGATGGCCTAAATTCCACACAAATCCTTCTGCCTCCTATTTCTTATTAGCTGGCTTTCAGGCAGCTCCCCATTCAGCATCTTATGTAAATTCTCTGAATTGCTTTCCAAAACCACCTAGATTTCTCCATTGCCTGAGAAAAGGGGCTTGAGTGGAATTCAGGCCACCTGAACTTAGCCTTTAGGGTCTGGTAACATTGCAGCATCAGACCACATTATTCCTTTGGTTTTGTCACCATGGCAGTAAGTAGCAGCTTGTTTGTCAGGACAGGTTTTAGTTTAGTTACTCTTCTACTGGAACAGGTATTTTTAAAGGAAATTTAGATTTCTAAACAATTCGGGATTCAGTTCTTCCTGCTACCTTCTGGAAATCTACTCCATAGCTGGATCTCCTTGAACAAGAATGCTTTATCCATAGGTCTCTCACATTTTATCCTGAGGTACGTGTGCTGCTTTGTTCCAAATGTCTTGATGATTCACTGATAAAAACTTGGTCTTTAGTATGATTGTGGCTGAAACCATTCACTGGTCTGCAGAAAGGAGGCATAAAAGCCCTACATCGGCACTAAATGTGGGCTGGGGGAATCAATGGCTTAAATGCTCACCAGTTCAGCAAGAGCACACACGCTTTAAGTCAAGTATGAAGACATTTCCTCTAGTTCTTCAAAGATTATCAGTTTTCCAATAAATACCATTCTGATTTTCTTAGGCTTCAGGCTGAACCAGATCTCTTGATTTGAGAAATTATTTCTTATAGGCATTATGGTTTTATAACAGTGTCGTAAATTGAAAAGTTACACATACCAGCATACTCAGCCCAACGTGCTCTACTCAGTGGTCTTATGTAATCAGGATCCTCCACGTAAGAAAGACAGAGCAGGGAAGATGGGAACTACCCATAGCACTTCTGAAAAGAAGAACCAGATTCAACATGCCACAGTCCCGACACCTTGCTTCAGGACATTAATATTGCTTTTGTCAAAGCCCCAGAACACTCCAGATACACAGGTATGGGCAGCCTACCCTTGCTGCAGCTCTAAGACCTCTCTCAAAATATCACAGTACACCAACACATACATGACTGTGAAATACACAGAATAATATTGAGGCTGAGGTTTACTATCTTCACAATTACTCTGAGTAGAATGGGACACTTTGGAGATGGCACAACTTTCAGAACCAAGTGACAACTTATTGAGGATCAAACAGGCTATTTTAGAAGAAATTAGGTAGGTTTGCTTCTCTCTAAGGGATTCTGTTTCCATTAGTAAGCTTGCTTTCCTGACCAGCCAATAGGGACTGGATCCGTACCACACGCTGAGCGTGTTAATGTGTTTCCGAAGTCTTGACAACGACAGGTCAGCAGATCCATCAGATTCACTCAAGTTTGTCAGCCAACGATCAAAACTGAACATACAAAGTATGAAATTTGGACCTACCTCCTGTTTCAGGGACTAACAATAACAAACATGGTGAAACAAAGAAAATCAAGTCTTTCAGTCACAATGTTTAGCTTCAACCACTCCTGAAGCATAAATCCACAGGACAAGGAGGAACTACCAGGTTTAACAACGTCTTTCCTTAATTTTTCCAAAGCACACAGGATAGGCAAATACTAATGAGATGTGCTTCGTCTCTCAATGGTGCAGATGGTTAGGAGTATAAAGTCTTAGGAGTGCACCCAGATGATTATCTTTCTCTTAGGACACAATTAAGACCTGATAATGCATCTACCATTTCTCACTTTTTTTTTTTTTTCCCTGGGGGTAAAAAGTAAAAGTCATATGCCACAGTGAATTTTTACACAATGAGATGCTCAGTCCACTCTGGAGAAAGACTGTTTCTACCGCAGAACATAACCAGACAAAAATTGCTTTAAGTCTTTTTGGTTTCATTTCCTGCTTTTTCTTTACATGATGCTTAGAACAATATAATAAAAAAATTTCACGTCAACTCAAATATTCCTTAAGACTTCTATAATATTATAAAATATTTTGAGTAAAAATGAGTGCCCTTGCCCTTAACAGGCTTTTAAAAGTACTCAAAATCATTTATCATTGGTTTTGCTCTTTTTCACAAACTCTGTACAGACAACAGCACTTTTAAAGTTAGTGAGTGAGGCTCTTTAAATACAAGGATTTCAGATTTGGTGTCATCAAATCAATTTCATAGGCCAAAAAAAGCTGTGTTCTAGAATCTGGTACTCCTAAACAAAATGCAGTACTTCTCATTTAAAAAAAACTATATACCAGTTGTTGTACATAATTATTACATGTTTTGTGGGGGTTACTTCATCAGCAAGTTTAAAAAAAAAAAAAAATCTATCAGTGCTCATAAACTACCTTACAACTACTTTTATCCAAGTCACCGTTTTAATTTTTCTGAAGGTTACTGCTTGCTTATTTCACACACTGAACATCATGCTGTTTATGGAACTATCTGAAATAGTCTTTTAACGCTTGCTCCTCTGCCATACACTTCCGAGTGAAGAATGTTCCTCTGCTATCTTTCCTGAGCAAGTCCGCGAAGGGAACGTGCCTCAGCACTAAGTCTAGCATCAACCCCCTAGAAATCACAATGAAAGCAGTAAAATACGACTGGAAATTCCGATTCGTGTCCCCTTCAACTGTTCCGGTTTCCCATTACATGCACCTACAGAGCACAAGCCGCGCGTCGAGACCGAAAGCTACGCGCGACCGCACTTTCGGTGCCCAAACCCAAGATTTGGGGGGTTCCCGTTAAGCGGCCGGGACACGGCGTCCCCCCACCCCGCACGGGCGGGCCGAGGCGGCGGCGGGCAGCCCTCTCCCCACGGCCCCGGCCGGCCCGGTGACTCAGGGCGTGCTTTCTCCACCTCCTCGTACGTAAGAGCCGAAACACAAAGAAAAGCAGAAGGAAAAACGCGCCTGTTACGGCCTATTATTTCACTAATTAGCCGGCAAGCCGCTCCCGAGCGCCCTGAGAGGCCGGTCATCACCTCACAGCTGCAGGGAGGCCGACCGGCCGCCGCAGCCGGGCCGCCCCACACCGCAAAGCCGGGCCGAGGGCGGCTCTCGCTGCTCTCCCCCTCCCCATCCCCGCCCCGCCGGGCCGCTTCAGCACCACCGCGGCCCGGATG
>VYZV01020619.1:18065-67595 GCA_013401275.1 Pandion haliaetus
GGCGGGCCGCGTCATCCGCCGCACCCTTCCGCGGTTGAGCCTCAGTGCGCCTGCGCGCCTGCCGCCGCTCTGAGGCGAGGGGCGGCAGAGCGGGGCGGCCGTGGGGCGGCCTCCGGGGCTGGGCACGGTGAGCCCCGGGCGGGGGCTGCCGGGGGCACCGCAATTAGAAGTTACCCGGCCTCGTCCTACCTGAATCTAGGCGTCTGTCTTCTCTGTTAAAACGCCTGTTAATTACCTCTAGCCTGCCGTTAATTTCATTACTTTGACAGGAGCTCGGGCGGTAATGGGTAACAGCGTAAGCGTGTGGATGATGTAAAATGTTAATTTTGCCTTGGGTGCAGGAATATGCGCTGTTGACCTGGGTCTGGCTGGAACCCTGATGCATGTTAATACGCATTTTTCTGGCAGGCCTCCTGATCAAAGCTCTCCTGCCGAGTGCTGAACTTTTAGAGCTCCTTCTGAAGAGTCAGTCAGAATGGCAGCAGGCCAGAGGTGTACGCCGGGCCTGGGTCGTTCCTCACCCGCACCGCTGGCGGTGGGCCGCGCCGGGGGGTTCCGGAGGGGACAGCCGAGGCCTGAGCCGGTCGCTACCCCTGTGTGCTGGGAGAGCCGCCCGAGGCCTGGCTAGCTGCCTGGGGCCTTGTTTTAAACTGCTGCGAGAACTCCAGGGTTTGAGGTTGCCATTAAGATTTTACTGAGATTGAGGTTTTAAACGAAGGTGTCATTAGCGGCAGCTGCTGCAGTGGTTTGTGACGCGGATCTCTGCTGACAGAACAAAGACCTCTCATTTCACATCAACTGTCATCAAAGCTGGCGTCACTTGGAGCAAGTTTTGGTTAGTACTGCTTAAGGCTAGCTTCCCTTTTAGCAATTACTGAAGACCTCTTCTATCAATATGGACTCATCCAGATCCTGCAGATGTTCCTTCAGAATTAAGAGTTTTAATTTAACCAGCGTAATACAATACTGAAAGACAAAATAAATGAGCACCTGCCAAAGATAAGGAAAATGAAAACAACAAATGGGAAGGTTTCAAAGCCCAGAAGATGTAATTACAGCAGGTCGTGTGGTTGTGTCTGCAGTGGTGGCAGCCACCATTGCTGCCAGGGTTAGGTTTGTTTTCCTCTATTCGTGCAGGTCAAGTGCTCCTGTCAGACAGCCTTTGGGGCCGAACAGCCCGGTGATCTGAGCGGCACAGCACAAGGAAGGGGAGAGTGGCGTTGCAATGCTAAGGGCAGTAGTCTGAATGTACCCTTAACTACAGATTATCAGGCAGTGAGTTACTTTGTACCATTTATAAATTGTGCAGCTGACCACCGCACATGGCATATGTCCCACAAATAGTCCTTCCTCCTTTCCACTCACAGATGACGATGTCTCAGAGGAAGAAGAGCTGTTTGCATCTACGGTCATCTGCAGAGTCCTCGGGTGGCAGGAAATATACTGACTCTTACTAAAAGCAAATTAACAGCATACATACTTCTAATCCAAAGACCAACTAAGTCAGTCACCTCAGTTGTTACTGGAAAAAAGGCTTCCAAGTGTTTAGAACTGGAACAGAAGAGTTGGCCACTGACAGTTCTGAAAAGCAGAAAAACATTATCCACAGGAGTTATCTGAGCTATAAAGGTCACGAGCTACCCAAGCAAAACTAATGCTAACTGAAATATGGGTAGCAGTATGGAGACGTTACATTTAAAACAGTTTCACACTCACCGGAAAAAGTGAAAAAGGATAAGCAGACTTGGAAGGAGAAGAAACTCATTTTTCAAAGATGGAAAATGTGGGCATTTCTGCATCAGGAGAGAATTCAGGAGGCTTTCTGCCAAAGGATTCACTTACATCGGTAGAGACAGAGTAAACTTAATAAATAAAATGTGAATATTGGCACAAGGAAAGGAGTCCTAGATTTGTGTCATGCAACCTTTCACATTTTATTCAAGGTAAGGAAGTTTCAGGATAAAACTACAAAAGCAATTTTACATAAAGGAAGATGGGAGATAAAGCACTGGACAGAGCAGAGCTCATCTGCTCAGTGTCAGATCTCATGATGAACTCCCTGTTCTCTTGTTTGCTCCCAGGTAATTGCCAGCAACTGAACAGTAAAATACCTTGGCAAAAGCCTCACTTTCAGAAATGCATGGAATCCACAACTTGAAATTAAATGTGACCCTTATTAAACTGCTAGATCTGAATACTATCAAGTTTTATGAGAAGGAGATTCCAAAGAAACTTTTAACTCCAAATACGGATTTGTTGTAAACATTGTATTTCAGCCTTACCTTTATTACAGGGTGCATCAATGTGCATGTTATAAGTTTGCCTGAACTTCTGAGCTACTTGAAACCCAAAAGCTAACTGTGTAACTAGCTATATTTATTCCAGATAGACACAGCTATTGGCTGTATCCCTAAATAGTCTTCATGGTAAATGAGGAGTTCATGATGACATACCACCCCAGCAAGATGTTTTTTGAAGAATTGTAAGGCCTGTGGTGTTGATGTCCCCCAGTTCTTACTGACTTTGTCTGGAATGAGATAACAGCTACGTTATCCAAACTAGTATTCCATCACTGTTACTGAGGAGCTTGCAGGCTTGTTAAGAGACACCAAAGCAGCTGAAGTACTTTCATTGCCCTGCAAATACCAACCATCCAAGCCCACCAGGATCTTCCTGTGTGCTGAACAGAGAGTCAGACATTCATCACAGAGCACTTCTTATGTCCCAGAAAAGCTATTCAGTGCATTCCATATCTTAAGATAATTTAGATAGGAGTAAACTATTTGAATAACAACAAAAATACTGAGAACTAGTAAATCCTAACAGGTTTTGAAGCTTTCATTCATTAGTGTTTAAACTAATTGCTAAGGAGTTATGATTAAAAAGACTAAACTAAACAATCCATTAGTCTACAATGACATTTATTAAATTCTCCCTTGAACCATTTGGTGCTGGCGGCTGCTGGAGACAGTACCCCAGGCTGGATAGCCTGGTCCCTGGCAATCCCTGTGGCTCCTAATTCAGCTCAGCATCAGAGGTAAAAGACTATCTGCAGCCCATGCTGATTAAGCAACTTCCAATTTAGAGACACCTAAGGTTTAAAAATATATACATATGTACACAAACAACAACATACTGATTTTAAAGAGATTCCTACATGTATTCAGTATTTTCTTGAGCTTCTTTGTAGATTCCTGACATTTACATATAGCATAGGCAAAGCTTTTCATGGTATCAGGGATTTTTACCACATCTTTTTGCTTAACTGTTTTTTACGGAGCAGGGCTTTGAAAGATACTGGTGTAATGTGTCATTCACACTGTAACACTTTTCTTGTGTGAATCTGCTGAGTACCCCATAAGGAAACCAATGGATTTGGGGATTTATAGTAGACCTAACAGTCACCTATAAAATGACTGATAACCTATGTTTATAATGGGAAATTTAAACTGCACAAGACACGTACTGTGGGAGACAGTGACCTTTCCTATGCAAGTTACGCACAATGACAGGAAATGACCAGTTAAAATAGTAGCTGATTTATAGTTTAAATAAAAGGCACAATAGCACAATTAAAGGCAGGAAAGAAGTTCTTGTATCACCCTAGAGCATTCAGACACGGAAGGAGTATCTGTGAAAACATTCATGGCTCCTACCAACCACATTCATATATTCACAAATACTTGTTTATTTTTTTTTAATTTCCAGAAGGAAAAGCTCATTAACTATTCTCACCTTCCCTTTTAAAAAGTTTCAGGCATCCATTCAAGGGGAAAAAAACCCTGCCATATGTTTTGATAAGCAACAGAGAATGAATAGTAAGTAGTGAATAGCAGGGAAGATTGCAAGTGATCTCATGAAAATACTGATTTGGAAGTACAGGCAACTGACTTATCAGGAAAGNNACTTATCAGGAAAGAAAAGAGAAAGCCAATGTTATATTTGGCCAATTCTAACTAATATCCAGGGGGAATTAATAAAAACAAAACCACGAGCCACACTGATAGAGGAGAGTCTATGAATGGGTAAATATATGTGGAAGGTTGGCATTAATCTTTGATGAGCAGGCTGCTGCCTAGTGATACTCGGGAAGAAGCTAGAGGGGGGAAAAGAACCAACAGTGTCACAGATACAACAGATGTGAGAGCTTCTAGCTAAAAATCGCTGGAGGGACACAAACAAAATTAAATGCTTCAGGAAGGTACATATGGCCAAACTAAAACCAAATTGACTTACGTGAAATAACAGAGACAATTAAAGAAGGGCTTAGGTAGGACAAAAGCTCGTGGTTTGCATAGAATATATTTCATTGTAGCTTTCAAACTTGTGAAAAATAAATGACTCTATTATTAGCAAACTTTCTTCAGGACTCATTAAATAATTGAACACTACAATTTAATACAGTTTTACTCTAAATTAAATGAATTTTAACTAAAAAGAAGATAACATTTTTAATCTATTTGATTAGAACTTATTTTGCTTTGGCTACAGACAATAACCAGTTCAACAAAGGCTTTCATACCCCTGGACGTTTTTAATGAAACACTCAAACTGGCATTGTAATATTCTATTTCTAAAGATATCCTGGTAGTATGGCATTTTGAGTGCCCTCTTAAAACATGGAGAGGGCTGAGCTAATAATGATGGGGCAGGGAGAGCCAGCTGGGAAGCAGGTTCTGGCAGCAGAAACAGATTGTGTTCCCACAGTGATCATTCCCAGAACTGTTAATTTTGGGGTGTTGTTTTAAAAGATGGAAAAACATTTCTAGAGCAAGCAGCATGAGGTTTCAATGCTAAATAGTCTTCACGTACATATCAGCACATTCGACTCATCTTTATCCATGAAGCTTTTTGTTTTCAAATAAAGGAACAAATGAGTATGTTGCTAAGATTAAATTGAAAAGCAGTGAACTGGCAACATGCTCCAAATGATTAATTATTTGGTAGAACATTTGGTAATATGGGCATGCCCAGAGCCACTTTTCACAGAGAGAGATTGATGACATTAATAATAAGGTGATCAAGGGTATAATGTAAAATTTATCACCACTTGACACAGTTCAGCTTTGTTAATGCTTGAGTACTTCTTTAAATTCCTCACTTGTATTTTCTCATACCACAGGTACGTTGCCAACCTACTGCAATAAATCAGAGTGCCATTCAGGTATTAATAGTATGATAATGCCCCAAACTGAAATTTCCAACTGGGGGAGAGCATTTAAATGGGTTAGTGTCTGTAAAACAAGCTTCAAGGCACGCTCTGCAACACTGCCGCACCCTGGAACTGCCATGCTATGAGAAATTGTGTCACCCACGGAAAATCAGAGGCAGGATTAAAAATAGAATTTATTTCTGCTCTTGAACTTCCTTGCTCGAAAGCCGCCTGTCATTTTCTAGGCCAACGAAACGTTACAGTGGCGCTGACAGCATCAAAGGCAGCCAAGAGGAATCAAAAGCATCAAAAAATGAACAGTGACTCGAGCCTGCAGAGAAAAGCTGATCCCTATGGGCTCCATAGACAGTGATGTCCTGAGCGACCAGTGTCTTACAAGACAATTTAATCATCAAATAGGCCATAAAAACTTCCAAGCCCAGGTCCAAGCCCATGTCTGAACCCTCCACACTAGCAGCCGCCCAGACCGGGCTCCCTGGCACCTTGCTGTGTGCCCAGGTGTTATTCCGTTGGCTCGCATGCTTTGGGTGTGCTGCAGCCCAGTCCACCGACACCCCTTCCAGCCTTGGCTCTCCTGGGCACAGCACAGATTTAAGATTGCTTCTTCATTAAAGCAGCACCGGTCACAGACCCCTTTTGCTTTTTAGACTGCCATAGTAAGATTCACCAGGTTTATCTGGATTACCCTGTGTCCACCTGATATTTGAGAAAGAAGAAGGAAAAAAGCCACTTCCCAGGACATACTCGCTTTCTTCTGCAATTCTGAATAAATAAACATGGCAAAGAAGTACTGTTACAGATAGAGCCAGTAACTGTAAACCCTATAATGTGACAGTGAGTGGCTAAAACAATCTAAGAGCTCTTTCTTGCTGTAGCAGATGAAGGCTGTAAAGGCTTCTGATAGTTTGCTTTTATTTAATGGGTTCTCTTAAGTCAACTACTGTGCAACGTTTTCATAAAACAAAACCATTTTACTGTTTAAGGCTTCAACCAGAAAACAAATGTGGCCAAGGGTTTCCAAAACAGAAGCTTAATTTCGGGCTATTGTGCAAGTCAGATGTTTAGGGTTATTTGAGAAAATTGAGGTAAATTACCAAGTATTTGGCAGCTTGGGAAAAACCGTGATTTCATTAGGTTGCCAAATGTACCCAAGACACGTTCTGGGAAGACATCCCCCATTTACCCTGTCTTCTGTGCAAACTGCATTCATGGTGGAACTTCTCCCTCACATTTACAATGCACTTTTTTGTCTTGAGAGGGTCTAAGGCTGTTTAACAATTTCATTAAATAAGTCACTACAACTCCATCATATTTGTATAACATTACTTCCAATAGTTAAATCTGAGAATACTAACCAGCAGGAAAAATGCAAAGCTGAGAAGCAGAAAGAGGGTGAATGAATGCATTTTCTTTCTCTGGGATATTAGGTGGAGATAAATAACAAAGATGCTTCAGAGCAGGCCAAATTTCAGACACAAAGTTGTGACTAAGTGTAACAATACTGTACTAATTTATACTGAACTTGGTTATACGGGAAAGTAATACAGAATTACAAAGTTAGGAGTGAAGGGATTTAGAGTCCTGCCTAAACTATGAAGAAAGCTGTGAAATTGTTCAAGCAATGGATGCATGCACTGCAGGTTCATCAGAAGATGAACCTCTAACTACAGACACGTTATTCCTAGAAAAACAAAGGTGAATTCTGTATACAAACAGGTAGTTGGGATGTGTAAGAGCCAAAATTATAGTATATGTTTTGAAAAAGAAAGCTATTGCAACAAGTCCCAGGGCTGGTGTGTAAAAATCAAGTGGTTTGTGACTCACAGACACCAAGGTGCTGTCGATCAATACACTAAGAGATTGATTATTCAAACTGCATTGTGCATTCATACATGAAATTTATTTTGAATCTGGCATTGTTTGAATCCTAACAGCTGCATCTGATTTCACTTTGGCATAACAAATCAATCATTTTAACACCCGTGAACTTTGGTCTGCAAAACTTAAGTTCATTGAATACACTTGGATTTCCTTTGTAGTGCAGTACAGCAATGCTTCAAAAGAATGGCTTTCAATGTGCTTTGTATAGGAGGGAACAAGTCCTTTCCCCCTGCCAGAGATATGGAAAGGAAGCCATCCCACTGATTTCACTAAGCTCAACTAGGGAATCCCTCAAAAAGCTGGGGATATAGCAGAGGTGTCCAATTTTGCAGGCCGTGTTGATCACTGCCAGGCTGTCTGCTGCTTGACACCTGCAAGGCAATGGTTTGTTGTATTTAGTGTAGTTTGTGCATCAGACTTCTGTAGAGCACCTTGGAGATACTGCAGCTACGCAGCAGTGGAGTAGTAGACCTGAGACATGCTGCTAGCGGATGAGAGGGAAAAAAAGTTAACTATTTCCTTAAAGCCTCGTTTATGACATTTGTACCTGTAAAAACAGGGATTATTCAGGGGTTTATATGTCCGCGGGTTCTTTTGGGCAATGCGGAGTAGAATGTCAGATCTGCTCAATCTGCAAATTGCAGATTCTGCAATACGTCTGCAAATCTGCTTAATTACACATTTACGGCGTTCCTCATTAGACAACCCATACAACCTACTGCTTGAGGGAACCTTTGCTCTTCAAGTTACTCCTCAGTAATGATAAGAGGAGGTTTATTTAAGTTTTGACTGATGGACGTACTCCTTTGCTTCATAGCAATTACACAGTGACTGAAAATCTGGTATCAGAAACAGCAGACAATGAAGTACAACTTCTCTAGCAGCTAGGTTTTATATGCTTAATAAAGTAATTATATGCTAAATAAAGTAGTTGCAAAATTCAATAAATTTTGAGGCTATCCCACTGCAATACTAGAGAAGGGGATCACTGGTTAAAAAACACACACAAAAAAATTCTAAATCAAATACTAATATACTTATTTACACTAACAGTCCATTCTATACTATAAAAGCATATTGGAAAACATATTAGAAAGCATTAGAAAGCATATAGAACTGAGCACTCACAGTAACAAGTAAAATCAGAAAACATACAGAGAATAAAAAGAAAATATGCAGAGAATAAAGGCAGGAGGATTTAAGAGAAATGTCTCATTCAAGAATTCATAGCTGAAGGTGCAATAATGAAAGTATGATTCTATAATCCTCCTACGTCTTGGCATCATTCTGAAGTAAATCTGCAAAGGCATAAATAACTGAAAACAGTGTGATCTCTTTGATGATTGAAGTGATACAACACTGAGTTCAGATATAGGGTGGTCTGGGTTTAGGGAAAATAGGCCAGTAATATCTGGGAGCACATGAAGCATTCATCCTCACCTGACACAGGAAAGGTCTAAGAATTAGAAGGATTAAGATTAAGGAAGACAGTTCATGCGTGAGGAAGACTACAACCATGCTTGCTTAACAGCACACAAAGAGGACATCTGCATACCATGATCTGCATCACTGCAAAATGTTTACTTCATCAGCTAATGGATCATATGCATGTTCTTCAAAACACTGCATTCTATACCGCTTCACTCCTCTGATATTTCAAAGACATGAGCATTTCTAAGAAATAAAAGTAGACTCCATGCAAACGCGTATAAAAATTAGAAACAACAAATACTTTGTATGTGCAGTGAATATTTTTAAGGGACTGTCCCCCTAAATCGTTCCCTTATGAGACCAAAACTCTATTACATTCACAGGAGAACACCATAATTCAAGGAGGTCTTAAGTCCTGAAAGGGTGGTCCAGCTTAAACGCGAGCAGTATTTCCTCCTGGATACTCTATGCTGGACCTTTCTGGAATCAACCCATGCCAAGAAGTTCAAACCCCCGTCCAAATATCCATTACCTTTGGCAAAAATACAGCGAACATGGATTTATCCTCTCAAACTACAAATCACTCACAAAATACATTTGCGGCTGCTCTTTCCTAGCCAGTTAAGTTACTGAGCCAATGTGCTCAGTACTCAGTGCAGACAAGGACCATTGCATTCCTGTGCAGCCAGCTGTCAGCTGACACCACCACAGTACAGGTATTCACAGAGGCCTCCTATAAACAAGAAAAATGTGTGGTTTTAATACATTAAGCTTTCATCCTTATGCCAGCTTGGGAAAAATTGAGTATACTTTAGCTAGTGATCACCTGATTACTCACTGTAAAATTTTAAAATCGTATCTGCACTTTGTTTAGTGTTATTTGGGTTGTTTTTAAAGGCATTTTGTCTCATCTGTTTCTCTAGTTGAGACAAAAGCCTGGAATTTTAAATCATAGTCATTAGCACAGCTCACCAAGGTCATGTTTTCACATAACTTGTTTTGCTCCTGGGAGACAGTTCTGAGAGCTCAATTGCACATACTGAGTCAGCTCCCTTTTCTTTCAGCATAGGATGTTAACACAGGCAACAGCATTATTTTTGCTTGTAGCAAGGTATTGCTGTTTACTATGAGCGGGTTTGGCAATAACTGCTTCTTATGTAAACAAGTAGAAATGAACAATGTTTTCTGGAGGCCTAAATGAAAGTCTTATTAATTTTTTGAAAATATGCATGGATGTAAAATCTTGGAGCTGATAAATATTAAGTCATGCACTTAAAGTTCTATTTCTTCTCTTATGTTAAAGTAATAAGAGCAATTAGTTTTGTAGTATGCTGATGTGTTAGAAATGTCTGCAAACTATAGGGCTGGTTTAGTGTACAGTATTCTTAGAATAAAGTAGAGCAGAGTTTTTTCAAGATTTACGTCTGTAAGACAACCTGACTACTCTGGTGATACTGTAATTAACAGTGATGTAAATGAATGTAGTTACTGAAATTGTGGAATATCTAATCAATGTATGAAATCTGGATACCTTTAGGATATGATCAGCTAGTAGAACTATCATTAGGTGTCATTTGCTTTGTTCCTGCCAAGGCAAAGAAAGCATGATACAAACCATTGAGAACTAATTTTTATTAAGAAACTTATTTTAAAAAGCTTTAAACTCTCCTTATTACCTCCTTATTTTCCTTGTGCAACGGATACCATATTTTATAGCAATATTAAGTTTCCTTGGGCTATCTCAAAGAACAAAACTCCTGGGAAAAAACCCAGACCCATCTTTATTTCTATCTTTAACAGTTTGCAACACCAATTCATGAAGCCCTTTATGCTTTTTTACTACTCCATCCACCTGCTCCTCAGTACACATCATGGAAGGCAATGATCAACATCATAGTCATTATGCCATGAAAACAGCAGTTCTTTTTTAAGCGAGAAAAAAATCCAGCTTGCAGTTTGATTTTAGAAGTTGATGAGTACTATTCTGCAAATATACAAAGAATCATGCAGTTTGGAACAGATTACACCCCATCACACTTTAATAGTTCGATATTATAGTTAGCAATGTCTTTTGCCTGGAAGAATACTAAATATCCACACTCTTAATTCTAAGGCACCAAATGCTCTCCCAGCCTGCTGAAAAGCAGTGCTCCCAAAGTGCTTCTAGCCCTCACAGTCAGCCTGTGGTTTTCCTACATTTCATTTACCAGAGTCAAGTACAAAAGAAAAACTAGTCTTCATCTAAAAAAACCCCAGCAAATAAGACATCAGTGCTTGTGTAAACAAAGCTTGAAATCATGACAGGCTCTGAATCCGGAATGCAAAGGATGCAATCTTAGATTTGCTATTAACATTTTTTAGATTTTCTGTGGCGCAAGTAAAGATTTTTTTAAAGAAATCTAGGCTTGCAATGTGGCTTTTGAGAGGCACTTATTGCCTACAGAACCCAGTCTTGATTTAGGAAATATATATGCTATGATATCATGGGACTTGGCTAACATAAGTCCCAAAGAAGTCATGTTTGAAGAGCCAGCTGCGGAGCAGCCCAGCTGTGCCCAGCTGGAAATGCAGGCAGGAGAGCTGCCACTAAAGTTTCAAGAGGAAGGTGTTACATTTCAATGACAGCACTTTTAAAAGAGCACAACACAACTGGTGGCAGGGAAGGAGAGGCCAACACACAGGTAATCCTCCTGTTGAACTAAACTTTGGGGTCCCCTGAAAATTCTGATTTTTCCATTCCTGCAAGAACTGTAGTCCTCACGTACAACTTTACCTGGAGCAGACTGTTCCCACAACTCACATGCTCCAACTCAGCTGCCATAACTCCTGCTCTCCATCACCTTTGCCCTTTTTCTCCATCTTCATCGCTTGCTGTGGTACATGGAACGCAGCCCTTGATCTTACAGCAGTTGCACTAGACTAAGATCAAAGTTTAGAGGCTGGCAAATTAGCATGGGAGACTCCAGCCCACAAGGAAAAGGCCTTTTCATACTTGAAAAACAACATGCATACTTCTGCTGCCATGTAACTAAAAACATAGTTATGGTTAGACACATGATGATGAGTAACAAGGATACAGATTACTAGCTCTTGAGTACACAAAGATGTGTTCACGCCATCCAAAATGCTGACAGTGCCAGGATTCATCACTTGCTTTTAGTGACACATCCCCCTACGTGCTTTTATTTTTCCATCATGAGCTAAAATTTAAAAATGTGACAGTAAGAGCTAGTTATAGATGTCCTGAACTGACAAACAAGTGGTTATCCACAGAAAACCGGATATATTTAAAAAACAATGGGAAGTTCATGCATCTGTATCCTATCTCCTCAGCACTAATTGTGGTAATAGCCCCTCTTCATGACAGGTTTAATGATCACCTCTCAAGGACTGCATTCCCTGCCCCTTAGCTCGGCTAACCAGTGGCTGACCACTCATGCTGAAGCGAGACAGGGAGAAGAGTTAAAACCGAGTCCGGTTCTCCAGGTCTTGGTGGCTCAGAGCTGCTCTTGTTGTTGGTTTTCATTCAGTCCTTCAGCAGGTGACGGAAAAGACAGGATAGTGGGCCTTTGATGTCATTCTCAGTGGTAATTCTGGGACCTGCAGTGTTGGCAGGAGGCAGTGCTACTCCCCAAAGCCAGTTATTGTAAGTCACATCTAAACAAGGAATTATCAGCTTAAAATCAGCCTTTCTCCCCTGCAGCAGGTTCAATTAGATACAGTACTTGGTAACTAAAAAGCAAAATTACACCCTTCTCGCTTGAGCCAGACTCCTGTTGGCTTCAGTGGGTGTTGGCTCCTGCTGAACTGAAGAATTCACTGCCTGGCCGTAGGTATGTGGGCAAATACCTGGGAGGGTGACGTGCCCTGCGCGCCTGTTTGCATAGCTGGATACCAGCCACGGAGGCACAGCAGCCTCACTGCAGACACTACTCTGTGTGCTAATTACTGACTTCCCCGCCTGCAGGAGGGTAGGTGACTTCGCACCATTTCTTGTACCACCTGCCTGGCACCACCTTGCTTTCTGGCGATAGTTATTTGCCTTCTCTCTAGCTCATCCCCTGAGCAAAAATAAACAAACACACCACCAAAAACTATCACCCAACTCTTTACTCTTCACAGCCTGCCCCATGTATGCTCATTTCCCTCCTCGCTGTCCATACCCTGCATTTTCAGTGGGTATTTGCTGCTCCAGCCATTGTGTATTTAGGGGCAGCGTATCTGTACCAGTGGTCTCCATCAGGTACATTGCTATAATCAAAGCAGAGGCTAATAGCCCATTGCAGACAAGGTCTTAGAAACATGAAGAGGCTTGCAGTAAGAAAAACAAAACAAAACAAAACAAAAATGCTCTTAACACACCTGTGGGTTTTTTTCTATGAAGCTATTTCATGGGGTTTTTTTAAATCCATCACTAGGTCACCTATAGAGTATTACTGCCCATTAAATAAAAAGATTTACGTACCAAAACAAAAAGACATATTTTATTTGCTAACAACCAAATCCCAACATCTATATTTTTGCCAGGCCCAGCTCAGGAAACCTCTTGCTGGGCTGAACAACTAGGCACCAACCAGGGCCCCCAACAGACATTTCTATTGTCAATACCACCGGACGGTGATGGCCAACTGCAAATAGTGAAGCTAGGCCCTCCTTTTCTCACTGCTGAATAAAAAAAAGCATGGGTAAATGCCCTTCCCCCATAAGTCAGAGCATTTCTATTAACATTTCTATTAACAGCAGTTGGGTGAAGACTTTACTCTATATCCAAATACCTCTGGAGTTCAGGCGAGTGCAGATCCAGGGGTGACACTCATGTCTTATTGACATCCATGATACTGCTCCTCAGCTTCCTTGCAGCTTTACTGGCCCACATCTAAGGCTCTGGCTCCACCGAGCACCTCCTCCAGCAAGACGTGCTCACCCCAAGCCCCCTTCTCAGCTGCTGTGCCTTCAGCCCCAGTGAAGCCCCTCAGCTCCTCCAGCTCACTCTGGGTACGTCCGTCTTCTCTGCCAGATTTCTGAAATGATTTAGTTTAGGAAATAAACAAAATGGAGATTCCCCCCGGGGAGAGGCATGAGCAACAGGTGAGCAGCAAGAATACCGGCAACCTGCCGTCACAGCCTAAGACTATTACTTTACATTGCATGTAATTAAGGCCACGATTTAGCCTCGCTGAATTAATTTGTTCAGTCCTCATTCACTTGCTTTTATTGGAGGGGAATGATCTGAAAGCAGCTGAAATCATGGCATTGGGTCACCGCATTCAACTACACGTGGGCTTCAGCCATGAAGTCAGGTTCCAGGTTTGCACCGTTCAAACTTAAAACCCAGAAAACTCCCGTCCAGACTCCTCTCTAGTTCTTTGTGCCTATTTCTTTAGTGGCAAAGATTTGTTTGAAACTGACCATGAATAAGGAAACTTTTGAAGAAGCTGACCAGTACAGAAATCCAGGTGAATTTTGTATATATATACAGTTTGAAAGATTTCACTTAATTTCATCAATATTGCTGTACTAAGCACAATACTTGTGAGAATCCAGGTATGCACTTCAGGTAAAAAGGTGGAACAAGCCTAGGTCTGCTGATGAGAGTGCTGATGGAACTAATGCACATTTAAAACAAACAACCCTTCCCTTCGCTATTCATTTGATCTGGGGTATAGTAGAGCAATGACAACCCTCAGATTGCTTTATACACCAGGGAGTTAGACTTCAAGTGCTTTACAAGAGAACTAAGAAAGCTCATGAAAAGAAAAGCCATCATTCAAAATTTCTAAGAGGAGTGGAAATTAGCTACAGAAAGTTCTACCATTTTATTACACACATGCACACATATGTATAGATGTACATGTATGTGGAACTGCTTATTTACTCATTAATTAACTTTTTACATCTCCCATCCATTGTAGTTCCTTTGCTGCGAGCCCCTAACCAAAACTTAGGGGTGGCTGCAAAGCCCTTTTCAAACATTAACAGGACCTGGACATTATGTTCTAATTAATTTTATTTCAAATGTTTATAAATTATTAAAATAGGAGATCTAGCTAACTATGCTGTAGGGAAATCATGTTTTACCTAAGCTCAGCCTGCTTTTTTAACAATACCATTTATTTCAATACCTGATAAATTCAAATGTATTGGCAATGAACATGCAATGGAAAGCTATTTTTCTGTTGAAAATTTAATTGAAAGTTATCCCAACTAATAATGAAAAACCATAGCAGCATGGGTGTTACATCAAATGTCAGTCCCGGTGCATTAAAAATGTACCTCTGTACCGTTCGTGATCAGAGAAAAGATCAAACAATACAGAGAGTCGGCTAGTGGGTTTTTAATAAGTTCTGGCAACTGAGTTACAGCTCTGGACAGTGGCCAAGAGTACAGTTTTCATATGCAATCAAGGCTACAGCTTAAAACAGAGAAGGAATCAAATCCCCCTGTGCAGTCAGGGCTGGAGAGGGAACAAGCCAGCAGGTGGTCATGGTGGAGCCCAGAAACTGGGGCTAGGGCTGGCTGTACCTTACACTCCAATTCACTTTCATATATTCTTTTAATGCAAGTGATTAAAAACACAGCTGTCCATCTGCCCCCTTCCCCCCNTTTTGCCTTCTCACAGATTAAGTAAAGCCAATCAGTCTCCGTAACCCACTGAGACCACTGCCCATTGATGTCAGTGCCTGGTTCAGCCCCGTTCCCACTCCACCCATTAACTGTGAGCAGCAGGTGACTTCAGCAGGACACCACCATGGCAAGTGCAATCTAGATGCTTTCGTAGATAGGCCGAGCTGGGGAGGTTGTGTCTGGCTGCTTCTCAACCACCACGGGGCACAGCAGCCCTCCTGTTGCGTAGATAGGGTCAGGAGTGGCATCAAGCTGAGCAGGAATTGTGAATGAAGCTGAAAACATCATACCCAACAGCCTCACCTTCAAGGAGCATCTTAAATCTTAGCACACAGCTAAAATTATGCCCTTTTACAAATACCATGTTGCCTTAAGCAAAGAAGCTGCATTTGTATCAGAAGGTGTCACAAGCGCCCTGCAATACGAACCTTCATTGGAAGCAGAATCAGATTTTTCTGATGCAACTGTGCAAAAAGTACAATGGCATGCAATTAGCAATTGTACATGGAAAAAGCCAATTTCATGCTCTTCTCTATTTTTAATAGCTCTTACCACCTTGCACTGTGAAATCCTACACAGCAAACACAGCAATATAGTCAAACAATATTAGAAGAATATCCTTCCAATACTGAAAAGGATACATCACATACGATGTTAGCAAAATTGGTAGTAATACCATATAAATATTAAGTATGTCAACATTAATATCCAGCTGCTGCTGAGAAGGACTGTAGACAAATAGTGTAATAAACATTTTTTAAACTGGGGATTTCCATGCAGGTATCCAAATCAGTAACCTTCTTCCCAAAGGTTTAGAGTGCCAGGCTATCGTCATACAAAATCAGGTGAAGAGATTCTTGTAGAAACAAGACATGGGGTTTAGGATTCCAGTTTGCAAAAGAATTAGTTGAAGTTCAAAGTAATTTTTTGTTGTTACATTCATACTTTTGGTTTTGTTCGTTCAAGTGTGGATCATTTTCTTACATACTTTGTTTTCTACTAATGGTTTCACTATAAATAATGTGTCTGTTTCATTTTCCCATCTTTTATAGAAAAGATCGATTATGGAGTTTATACCAGCTTTTAAACCAAAAATTGTCTAAAGGAGGAATCTAGGAACTGTCTCTTCTATGACGGTAAACTTCAATGCTTAAAAAAGAACCAAGTTGGTGACAATATCACTTACTAGTTTTACCTGCACCGACAGCATGCCCAGACTGAGATAAGAATCAGAGCTTTTCACACCCATGAGTGGCTTTCTTCAGAGGGAGACGAGCTTCTCAAGATACTCTTGGTAGGGTTACTCACCTTGCAGTGAGGGGCAAGTTTTCAGCACTGGATTTTGAGACATAAGGAAATTTAGGGTTGGCTGGGATCGGGCCACTAAAGTACCTTATTATCTTCTACCCTTTACACCAGTGTTTGTACAGATGGGTTAATAGAAGTGGGGGTCCCAGGTGCTGCAGGGGGAGCAGCCTGTGACACAGCCGTACCCGCCAGTGAGTGCCAGACTTTGGTACCTAGCTACACTTTTAGCAATTTGGAGCAGTGGACACCTGGCAAGCAGTAATGATGCTGTGGCCAAAGAGGTAAACCAAGGCACAGAGGACAAGGGCCCGGTCTGAATCCCAAGGCAATTAATTAATAAACTCTGATTTGCTTATTACAAAATGGTCAGCCCTTTGTGAACCCGTTCCCTGTTTGCCAACCCACTGTCCTGACTTGTGGACCACATTCAGACTACTGGATAAGACCCACTTTTACCTGGTTAAAAGGACTGAGGAGCCAGCAGAAGATCAATTTTCCCATTTGAATTTGGTTTTAAATGCATGAGGGAAGTTGTTGCACTGTCAGTACCTGTAAGTGGAATCCTCTTGAGCTGATTATACATTGGTGCGAGTAACTTCTCCCAAGGTTACTACGAGTTTTCAAGACTGGATTAGGACTCTCTGAAGTGCTTCATTCCCATAGGGTTTGTGGCGTAGCACTGAAGTCCATCATACCTAAGGTTTCTGTTTACTTCAGCAGTATGCATTTCCTCAATGGTTCCTAAGACATCTGGAGTGGTATGGGAGTATCTGGGCAATGAGAAAACTCCAAGTGCTTTGCTCTGAAACATCCAGTCTCCGAAGACAACACTTCCTGAAAGGCAAAAGGGTCTTGAGAACACAATCCTGCGAGGCTTGCAAGAGGACCCTGACTCCGAAAGTCAAACAAACAAGAAACCCACATGGTCTATGAGGCAGACTGGATCAGCCCTTTTTCCTTGAGCCCTACAAATTTCAGATGACCTGCTGGTGACTCCTCACTTTTGCCTCATGTACAACTGAAATAAGCTTCACACATAAGACCCAGGATAACACGCTGTCTACTAGGGGAGTGAAATCTTCTCAAGCTTTCCTGCTGACTTCAAGACCTTTCCCTTGGCACCATATGTTTTCACAGAAAGAGAAGATGCTACAGGCAAATGCAATTCAGCCCTCCCTGCTGTTCGTCTGATTCAAAGCAGATCTGAATCAGCTGCATCAGATACATTTAAGAGTTGCCATACACCAGTGAAAAGACACGTTGCTTTGGACTTATTTCTGTAGTGCTTCTCAGGATGGATGCCTTAAAGGCTACAGATGCTTGGTCACTGAGCAGAATCCAGAACCTGAGAACAGCAGCTGGGGGAAATGATTCACATGTCTACATAAGCATTTTAGTTCAGCTTAGGGATGCACATTGAACTGAATCTCCCAAGCATAATAGTAAGAATTAGTTAAAGGTATGATTTGTGATGAGTAAACAACACAAAACCGAAGGAGTAAATTCCTAGGCAGAGCTTCACTTCTCACCCAGGAATAACACCTAACATAGGACTGGAAATGGAGCCATTTCTTCCACAGTTGTGTGGATTCAGTGAGAGGTGTGGATACCGGTGCCCATACTGCCTTTCCAAGACACATGTAAGATATTCAGCATACCTTGACTCCTCAAAAAACGACAACAGCTATTTCAGCTTAGCTATGTACGCTTTCTCTCTCCCTCTCACTGTTTGTGGCTGAAATTTCAGCTTTGTTTTCTCCCCAACTTCCCACCGTGCTGTCCCCACCTTACAGAGGCTCTGCACCGCAATATACAGGACACGCTGCAATTCAAAGGCCAAAAGTTGCTAAAGCGCTTATGCAAGTTAATTACTGTGCCTGTTTAATCCCATGTAATGCAGATTAGCGCTGTCAGCTACTGTTCGGAGAGCAGTTGATGTAACGGGCTGGCCCGTCAGCAGGGAACCTGCTCTTTTCAAGAGCGGCAAGGTTGCTTCAAGTGAGGAAACGCTGACCAGCACCGGGAACAGGAACCTCTCACACTGTTCCCCAGTTTCTGTCAGGATGTAGGAGGCAGACGCAAAAGCTAAATATGACAAACAGGCAAGTTTAAAGAAGGTATCGCACCCCTCATTTCAAGAGCAAATTGTCAGCTTTGACCCCGTGCACGTTCAGATGAAAAACCTGTAAGTTTCAGAGAACAGTCCCACAAAAGACATCCTTACGTCAAGACACAAGCCACAGCGAAGTCAAGCCACTAGCCACTATTTTCACATCAAACTAAAAAACCTAATACAGGTTTCCATCAAAATGAATACCAATAGGCCAAAGAAAGCCATCCAGTTTGAAGGGCCAGTCATCCCTATGGACAGAAGGTGGAAAGCTGGAGGGCTTCCTGGGAACTGCAGCTTCTCGCAACTTGAGTCCAATCTAACTGGATTAATTTACAATCGTTACTTGGGCAAAATGCCCTTTGGCAGCAATGTGTGTTTACATAGGGCCTGCTTACTCCCCAAAAGAGTGCAAATACAATGTGTTCAGATGGCTCATTCCAGAAATTAATGGCATGTAGTATTTCAGGATTTCCAACAATGCTTTTCCTGTTCTGGAGGGCTAAATAATACCGGTTATCTTGATTTGTAAGTGGTAGCCAGGACTACAGCATTTCATACGATACCATTGGTAACTGAGCTACAGTAATAACGCCCATTTCCTCCACCCCTGCATTATATGAGAGTTAAGCAAGTATTTTCCACCTCAGCAGCTTTTATGGTCAAATTACAGACTTTTCTCTCTCTGGTTCACAGCTGACAAAACTTTGTTTGATGGAGGTAATAATGACAGAATAAATGATAAGGCAGTGTGCTGCTGGCTGAGAATCAAAGCACTGGATACTATACTTCTACTTATTCCACGTGACTTATAGATGCAGTAAAATGGAATCACTCTTTTAAGAAAAGGATAATTAAATATAAATCACATCAATACTTTTTTTTACATTAGAAATCCAAGTCTTTTGTATTCTAAGAAATGAGATTTTGCAAACAAAAGAGACATGAAGATTAAAAGATGAACAAGTGTCTAGATTTTAACCTCACACTCAGCATGCTTTGGCTGTTAGCCCCAATGTCTGAGGATGGACAGAAGTTTCTCTTAAACCTGCAGCCATCTACCTCAAGCTGAACCTGGTTCCCTTAAAATCTGCCAGCTGGGACCCCCAGGTGTGGCATCGCAGTGATGCTCTCCCAGGATGATGCCCACAGGTGAATGCACATGAGTCTTGGCGGCATCCAGGGACGTTCCTGCCCACACCTGCCTCTTCCTCGCGCCTCTGCCAGTTGCTGTGAGCCTGAGTTTCAGTGAAGGCTTGAGATAAGATGCCAGGCTGAGATGTGGACACACATCTTGTCCTACCAGCTCTGCTAAGGGAATGCTGACGCTTGTCAGGGAGATGGGGCAGGCAGCAGAGGGGTGACGTCTCAGCCACCACGGCAAAACCTGCAGCAGCTCAGGTACCAGACATCCCAGTTCTCTCTGCTCGTCCCCAAGGACAGTGGGTACCCAAACAAAGAGGGGGGGTTACCTCTGACTTCACAGGAAGGGCAGGCCTGCAAACATATCAGTCAATCATTAGCCAAGTCACTCACTTCACACAGCACTGAAACAGAAAGTTGCAAACGAGGAAGGGAAAAGCATCCCGCAGAGGCAATGTGGCAAGTACAGGGCAGCAGAGTGCGGGTTGGGAGAGAGGCTCAAAAGGATGAACACGCTGCAAAATAAACCCTGCTATGATGTAAACAAGTTTCCAATTTGGGAATGTTAAATATTTTTTTCACAGGGTCTTTTTTTTTTTTTTGCTGAAGATCAAAAAGTGATGATATACCCCAAATAGCTTCCAGAGCAGCAACAGTTGTGTTACCTTGTCTTTGCCCTCCTTCCTCCTCCCAGCCTTAGGGCTAAAAATGTTGAGCTACAAAGTCATATACAATGAGAAATCTTTCAGGGAAAACACTGAGCCAGAAGGAAAAAAAGATGGAAGAAGATGAGATAGTAGCAGGGAACGAAGGCATTCGAGCAGCAGCACCTTCCTGAGCACAGGAACATAAACGTGCAAAGCCCCAAGCCTTCCAGAGGCAGTCGGGGCATTTATAAAGCTTGAGCAAGCATCAGCCCCGTAGCTCCCCCAAGCAGGATCGGCAAGACCAACTCGCCTCCTCCTCCGCAGTTCCCTCTCATCCCACCTGCCTTGGCTTCCTGCTCTGGAAGCGAGGAGAACAGGGAGTCACTCCGCAGCCCCCACGGGTGCGGTGTGGCCCGGAACCCCGCCGGGGCACCGCTCCGTCCGGCTTTGCAAGCGTGAGCCAGTATGTGCCTAAATCGTGGTACCCAGGGACAGAACTTCAGGGACGTCCCACCCTCTCCTGTCCCCTTGGCACTGAGGACCGGTCGTTGGCTAGTCGCAGCACTCCAGAATACTTATTCGTGACTCTAGTGACCAGGTTAAAAACAACTCAGCACCATTTTGATAATTTGTTCATTGATGTTGGAAAAACCACAGAGAGCTGGGCTCTTAGGAAAAGCCTGACTTCTAGGTCTTGATTTCCACAGGTTCTCAGAAGTCACACGTTACATTGGCTTCACGTGGGGCCTGCTGCAGCGAGCGCTTCTGAAAATCTGCCTGGCACACACCTCTAGAACTACCCGCCGGGGGCAGACGGGCGAGCTGCAGACCTCTGCGCGCCTCAATCCCCCTGCCGCGGCCTCAGCCTTGCATTTCTGCCAAGGCACCCACCTCCGAGCGAGCTGCCGACTGCCTGAAAGGGGATGTGCGTCTACAGGTAATGGCCTGAAGGGTTCATCCGCCTAGAAAATCCACGGCTGCGATGCGTGCTGCAAGTCGTCGGAGGCGTGGGCGTGCAAACCACACGCTTGCCCTGCGGCGCGCCCGGCATTACAAGCTCCTCGCTGTAACTCGCCGCCGGCGGGAGGGGCTGGCGCTGCCCGCACACCTCCGCGCAGCCTTCACCAGCGGCCGGGCGGCGGGGCCGATGCCCCCCCCTCCCCGGTCTCCCGGTCTCCTGCCGCCCCGGAGCGGGCCGCAAGCGGCCAGGACCCCCCCACCCCACCCCGCCCCGCGACTGGGCGCGGCGCGACGGCGCCACCTGGCGGCTTCTCCGGGCTCCGGCGTCCCCCGCCGCGCAGGCTGTTCCCGCCGAGCCCGCGCAGGCACCGCGGGAGCCGGCAGGCCCTCACCGTGGCGTCGGGGCAGCTCCTTCCCTCACCGTCAAGGGTTCCTACCTTCTCCGCAACTGCTAAAAGGCAGTACTACGTGACTTACCAAAAAAAAGCTACTCTTAAACGGTAAAAAGCCTTAGGCCTCTGTCTGTCAAAGCACGCGCATCGAGTTTATCGTTCGAAGCACACGCACGGCGACGTGGCGAGGTGGCAGGTAAGGTTCGCCACGTGCCAGCCACGAAGCTGAGCCCTCTCCTGTAGCCAAAGCCCGTCTGGCACCCGGTTACCGACGCTGCGGCCACCGGCTTCCTCTCGGGGTCGAGGCCCTGGGGTAGTGAGTAACATCCTCCTCACCTGTAACGTGTTTTTCCAGAGCTGAACCAAGGTCACGTGTAAGTAACTACCGGTGGTAAGTGATGCTCTGCGCAAGCAAACAGGCATGGTTCAGCCCAGCCTATCTCATCTTTTGCAAGAACTTGCAGGAGTACGTGAGCTGCCCTGTTTTAACTGGACTTTTTGTTTAAATAGGCCTGTACTGGGCAGGAGTAATTTGGGAAAGTCAAGAAGAAAATGCTTGCTTTAAATAGAAAAATTAGGTTTTACTTTATACTTATGCAGCAAACAAATTTAGAGAAACAGCACAAATTTTAGCAACAAGTAAAACTCCTAGGTTCTGTTTTAATGTGGACTTCTACTTCAGTGCATTTTAAAGCACATATACGTCTGCATTATTATGTCTAAAAATTAGTCCTAAGCAATTTGCCCAGAAAAACACTATAATTCATGTCTCTACAGGACAGTCTCTGCTCTACAAATAGTTAGAGAGAATGCATTTTCAGTCAACAAACATAATACCTATATTTAAATACTGCTTGCTGACTGCAGAAGGGAAAGATTAGACCACTCTTGATTCATGTTAGCCAAGAAAAGCTCACAGCCAGCATGCTGGGCTCACTCTTTGTCTGTTTATTAAATTTCATCATAGCTATTCAAAAAGCAATGGGGCTCCATTCATGTCAGTAGGAAATTTAACGAAATAAATTGCACGAACAGGTGTCATTTAGCTAACAGCTGTAATTTTACTACTGTCTAAGATGTAAAAGAACCCAGGTTAGATGTTGGCCAAACTGAGCATGCAAAGGCCACCAACTTATCTCTTGATCCCAGCACGCTTTAAGGGAACCTCTTCCCCATTGTTCTGGTTTTGGCTGGGACAGAGTTAATTTTCTTCCTAGTAGCTGGTATAGTGTTATATTTTGGGTTCAGTATGAGAAGAATGTTGATAACACACTGATGTTTTCAGTTGTTGCTAAGTAGTGGTTATACCAAGTCAAGGATTTTTCAGCCTCTCATGCGCAGCCAGCAAGAAGGGTGGAGGGGCACCAGGAGTTGGGAGGGGACACAGCCAGGGCAGCTGACCCAAAGTGGCCAAAGGGGTATTCCATACCATGTGATGTCATGTCCAGTGTAGAAACTGGGGGGAGCTGGCCTGCGGGGGTGGACAGCTGCTAGGGAACCAACTGGGCATCAGTCGGCAAGTGGTGAGCAATTGCATTGTGCATCACTTGTTTTGTATATTCCAATTTTTTTATTATTATTATTATTGTAATTTTATTATTTTTATTATTATTATTGTTATTTTCTTCCTTTCTGTCCTATTAAACGATACTTATCTCAACCCGTGAGTTTTACTGTTTTTTCCCCGATTCTCTCCCCTATCCCAGGGGGGGAGAAGTGAGCGAGAGGCTGCGTGGTGCTTAGTTGCTGGCTGGGGTTAAACCACGACATCTGTGCACTACAAAAGGCTCTTCCCAAGCTTCTGCTTTTTGTGAAACTTACTGTTGGGGTACAGAAGGCAACCATAAAGGATATGGTTCCTCACTGTCTCTTAGCTACTTTTTTAGATGGATGTATTTCTCCAGCATATGAATACACTAAGTAAACAAACTTCCTCCTTTTTCTCTTCTCCTCTTCCTTTTCTACAGCTCTATTCTGTCTGTTAAACTGAGAAACGAGGGACTGATGGGATCTGCAAAACAGGCACTGCTCCAGCAGTTCAGCTGACATGAAACTGGTATCAGCTTTAAGAAACTGTCTACATCCTTCAGTCCACCCGATTCCCTTCAGAGTCAACTACGCGGGTATGGAGGTAACATCACTTACCTATCACAAGCAGCTGTGATCAGGATTAGCATTGCTGCAGCACTTCAAGAAGCGTGAAGATTCAGTTGTTCTCCATTCTTCATTTGACTCCATTTCTTGCTTTACGGGTATAACTTTCTTCTTTTTAGTATTTCAGCAAAAACAGGATGTGATGTTGATCCATTGATAAACCATGACACACCTCCCATTTACACACACATAGGTATAATGAGACTACTTCAAAGCAATCCAAGGCCACTTTACTTTTTATCCATTTTTCCCCTTTGTAGTACACTGAGATACAAGGTGGGATCACTCCGTAAAGAAAGGATTAAAACAGTAAGAAAACACAATAAGCCTTTCCCAGGGTTGGGAATTCATACTTGTCACTGCAGCTGTTAGTATAAACATTGCCATACTTTTAAAAAAAACCCTAAAATACATCACCGTTCCAAGATGGCTGGTTTTCCTCTTCCCAACAGACAAATGCAACACTTTGTTACTCCAAGCAGCTATTTAGTTCCCCAGATCCTGGAGTTAAGCAGAGCCTCTGCAGGGTTTGTTCTTCTTTCTAGGGTACAGATACTAAGACTTGGACTCCTTGATGCAAGTTTCACTTAAAAGTTCAATCTTATCCTTAAACTTCAGTTGAATTCAACTCCAAAAGCTATTGTTTCACCAGTTCCTCAGAGGAGTCGCCCACCCTCCCGTGCTCCAGCTTCCCTGCTGTGCCCCCTTGGCACTGCGGTCCTGGTTGTGGGCTGCTGCAGCCCAGCCCTTCCCTGCTATGGATCGCTTCTTCCTCAGACCCTTTGGGACTGCCAGCAGGAACCTGGCTTCAGGCCATCCCTCGAGAGACTGCAGCAAGAAATTCATCCATCTTCCCTGCCCCCCTGATTTCTCAGCATGTTATGACTATGGCCTTATAGCTAGTCTGTTATGAGCTCTTGAGTGCAGTCAGGCTTCTGAGGTCCGGAGGGTGAAGCCCTTACCCAACAGCAGTGATGCATATTTGAATTCCAGTCAACACAAGCACACTTTGGTACAAACCTTTATTATCTCACACCTCCTTGCCACAGCTATCATTGAAACAACTGACATTCGTATTTTACAGGTACCATACAAAGTTACAAAGTGTAGAGTATGCTTTGTAGTTCACAAAGTAAAAATTCTTGAGGATTGACTTTCTGTCCCCACGAGGGAACAGGCAGGCATTGTCATCATGAGCACATTGGGGAGGCAGTGTTTGCATGGTACAGGGGCAGAGCATCTACCTTGTTGATAGATGACTAGCTTCCCTGGGATTACCTGTGTCATTAAAAGGCACAAAGAGAAACAGACCACAAAGCAGGGCCCAGTAAGTGTGGACATCCCACCAGAAATGTGAGCACCACCTGATTCTGCTCATCACAGCTGGGGGAGGGGGTTATCACCATTCCTACTAGCTGCCTGCTCTTGCTTTGTCAAGCATGAACTGCAGCTGAAGACTTGTGTTGATACTTAACTCTAACAAACATGGGAAGCCTCCTCCTGACTGCACCAGTGGTAGGATTGGTGCCTGCACCAGCCACAATGGGTCTACAGCTTCCAGGGCTCTGGCCTTTAAGCTCAATATTGCAGGGCTGTTTTACAAATCCACGTACTAACACAGAGGTAAATATTTCAGATGACACCATGCCTATCAGGTTCAGAGACTGGTACTCTATTTTAAAATAGTCCTAGAGAGAGACTGATACTCTATTTTAAAATAGTCCTAGAGACACTAGACATTTTGTTAATGAAAGATAGTTTGGAAGGACCATCATAAGCAATATGCAGCAGTTACTGAGCAACAATATATATTTAAGTAGCTTGGAGATTGTTTTTTTTTTTCTCCACCTTCCTGTGTTATAAAGCATTGAAAATTTCAGTAGTCAGAGTAACATAATCCCTATTTGTTCTAACTGTGCCAGTTATGGATGGTGTTGAGAGCCCACAGATAATTTTCTCATGGAATTCAGAGGTAAGCCTGTTTGTAGGTTACCCTCTGGACCAGATATTGCCCCAAAATCAGTATCCACATACTCCCTAGAAGCTTTGGCTAATTTGATCAACAACAATCCATTATTACTTCCCATCCTCAAGCCAATGCTAATGCATTTAAATTTATATCCTGAGCTTCTATATCATTAAGGTAATGGCAAAAGAGCAGACTAAGAATGAGAGGAAATCTCTCATTAGAGCAGATGATCTAGCAGAGAACAGTCTGACACAGACTCCAAATACTTCTTTCATGAATAATCAGCACTACTCATCAGGGCAGGCAGCCAAAAAAACAAATCCAAAGGAAATTTCACACAGCTGGCTAAGCAAAAAAGACTACTCGGAGCTCATCACTTACTACAATCCTCAGGACCCTACAGACCCCTTCCCAGGTATCAAACCAGCCATGTTTGACCTCCCTAGACACATGCCCTTCCAAGAGCTGAAACAATCCTGATCTTAAGCCCATGTTAAACATGCAAGTCACAGTGCTTCCTTTTCTCAAGCCCTGTTCCTAAGACCCATTTCTGCTGACCAGTAAGCCACCACTCAGTATTTTGTATGCATACACAGTCCTTCAGAGTTCTTAACCCAGGGAAAGATGGACAGAGCGAAAAAGTAAGGTGTCTACACCATAGTGATCATCAGGCAGCAAAAGCGTGGGAAGGGATGGCAAGCACACGTGGTGCCATGAAAGCTCAAGTAGAAGTGAATTGCAGGCACATTGACAGCAATTTGTCAGGGAAAAGGGGGCTACTTCTTCAGGCATCACGAATTCCAGCCCTGGCTCCCAGAAAGACATCTGTCGTTCTAGAGAAAGCGAGAGCAGGATTCACTGGCTCAGTGCTGGTCACCTCTGAATGATAGATAGGCACTAGAAGGCACAGGTCTCCTAAGAAAACCAACCTGTTGCTGGAGGTGATTTTGGAGCACATCAGACCAACATATGTCCGCTCTGTCTGGCAAATATTTACTTGGCTTTGGTTCATTAGGAGTCCACTCCATAGGAGTCAAGATATTTCCACTCTTTTCTTTAAAGACCTTCACCTTGTTAAAACTCTGGAAAGAAAAGATCTTAGCTTTTTCCCAAAGTCCCAACTATGTGTCTTCTAAGGAGATTCCAACCCAGCAAGCACACGATGTGTCCACTGCCTTTGTGGAGCCAGTGTTGCTGTTCCTGGAGCACCCTAGTGCTGAACTGACCCAGCTGCAGATGCCCCAGGCTGCCTAACAAGCCTGTGCATGTGCTGTCAGAGCACCTAACTGACAGAAAATTCAGGCACCAAAACTGCTTAAAGCAAACCAAACACTTCAATAAAAGCAGATCTGCAAAGTCCATGTGCAGACAGAAAGCATTTACAAATACAAGGATTTACCTTGTAAAAAATTCAGTAATATACTCTAATTCTCTTCACACACCATCAACTCCAAGACCAAGCATTTTAACGGAAAAAGAATTTGGCTAAGATTCTTTTTCTTTTCTTTTCTTAAATGGATATCCACATCTAGGATAAACCTTCTCTCCAATTTAGGCACCTGGTTTGTATGCAAAGCATCCTCTTAACCTGCTGCACCCTAGAGCTGTGCTCACGCTGCCTTGGCAATTACAGCTGTGTTACACTGTGGCACAGCTTTCCACATACTTCCCCACATCTATTAGTGGGGAAGAAAAGGCATATATCAAGTATGCTTTCCTTGGTGGAGTTTCAGAACTAGACTGAATGAATGGGGCTCCCCTTCCTTCCATGGAAGTGCTTGGCATATGATCATTTTTAATTTGCACAAGATGTAAAGTTCACACAATTCCCACACTAGCTTCCTTGGTACACTTCTCCTGTCCTGTGCCTGCCATGTCCTCTGAGGCTGGAACTATCAAACAAAGCTGCTTGATCTTCCAAACTGATGATCCAAAGCACAGCTTGTCCAAAAAAGTCACATTATTCAGTGTTTCCCACCACCCAGCATACAAATGCACACAGAGAACTGAACACACCATTCTCCTCCAAACAGGGTTTGCTCTGCTCGGTAACTTGGACAAACCACTTTTGCCGATATCCTATTCAGGGCAGAAAGCTCCTATTTATTCTTGAATTCACATGTTAACAGCTTATAATAGCCATCTGCTGAAAACATAAACCTTCATTTCTATGAAAGAGCAGCAGGGTTTTCTGGTATTCATATAACAACCTGATGTCATGTTTGATACATGCTGGTAAGTCTCTCAACTTCTAATCAAAGGCTTCTTGGGTTTATACTTTTCCTGCTGGTGATCTCATGCTGGGGTTAGGTACCACAGTGGTAAGAACATCTGTGTGGAGTCTCTCACTAGCATTTCAGGTAGAGATGAACATAAAAGGACAACTCAAAACAGCACTGGCTTTGAGGCTCACACCCTAAGGATTTTTCCCCCCCGCAAGAGTAAGATAAAAATCAATAAATCATCTAATAATCCCTTCTTAAAATTATTCCTTACACAAGGATAATTGCAGATTGCAAGATGCAGATTGCAAGAAAGACATCTTTCAGCATACACTGGGTTTCTTTCCATGAGATTTGGAATTACAAATTGTAATTTGCTACTCGAAGATGAGAGATTTATGCTCAGGGATCCCATAATTTCTTTTGTGTTCTTCAAATAATTTTCTTAGTTTCTGTAAGTACAATGCATGTAGCTGTTCAATCTCTTCAGTGGTGGGGTTCAAGTTCCGTTTTACAGGGATAGGGCTTCCCACTGTAAATCAAACACAACAGCAGCATTAGCTTCATTGATACCTCTTTTTAAGTAGAACTGCTCTCCCTCCTGTAACAACTCCACCACAGCTCCCAGCGAGGTCGCAGAATCACAGCACAATTCTCTTGCCCTAGGGCCTTATCCTGCCTTTCACAAACCTGAGCCCTGGGTCTGGTTCCTTCCTTTTGCTCAAGTTCAGATAAAACAAATTTAAAAACCCCATCATTTCAGTTTGGCAGCTAAAGAGAAAATTAGAAGGGGGTTAAGCCCTAACTTGAAAGAGCAGTTACATACAATTCCATGGGCTATGTGCTGTCTTGCCATTGGGGTAGTACACCACAAGTTCAAAATAGCTGTTAAAAAAATGTAGCTTCTCACCATCTTCTGTTCTGATTACTAAAGGTACCCAATGTGAGGGACATGCCTAAAAGGACAGTGGTGCCCTCAACCACACAGCCACATGAACAGAACTGAAGGAAATACAGGTATCTTCTGATTTATTCAAAATGGGTATTGCTGCACCAGTGCCAGAAATGTTGTTGGCTACCTCAGCCTAGGGAGTGGTAGCATGTAAAACCCCCAAACCCTGTAAGGTGTCTCTGAACCATCTGTTGCCCACAAATATCATTCCAACTGAAGTGTTCTCCAGGCACTGTGCAAAGACCGCTACCTGCTCTGTCGGAGCGAGAGCAAGAGAGATCATGGGAGTAATTCCACAGAAGACCAGAAGGCAGTCCCCTCCTCTGCAAAAAGCTATGGCTAAAAAGCCTGTGATACGCTAAGAGAAACTTCCCATGATCTCAGTCCTCCTTGTGTTGTTCAATCACTACAGATTTTGACAGCTGTTCTTGCACTGGGGGCACTGAGAGCTTAATAGACCTGACCAAGACTACAGAGGAAGACTGTAGAAAAGCAGAGAGTTAAAAGCAACCCCCACGAGCTTTTACAAAGGCACCTGAAAATGCCTGTCAACAGATGTTGCCACTTCAAATTGGATGGTGTAGGATAAAGGGAAGGGAAGTCCAGATAGAACCACAAAGGGGCTGATTCTGCATGCTCCTGCTGCAGCTTCAGCTGCCAACAGGTCTCAGGCCCTACACAGTGCTGAAATTCAGACTTTATGTGGCTAGGGGTGGGAACCCAGCCCTGGATTGAGCAATACCTTAGGAGGAGTGAAATCAATATACATCCAATACAAGACTTCCAGAAGCATGACTGGAAACACCAAACAACTCCCAAGCCCTTCTGCAGCAGTCTCTTCTCCTAAGAGTGGAGATTTCTTGTGGAATTGGAAACTACGCTCATCTCAAATTTTCTGTGCAGTTTTAAGCAACCTACTAACTTTGATATTTTAGAGTTGATTCTATTTCTGAATAGCAGTAATAATTTTCAGGAAAAACAAAAGTACTTCACTTGTCAAGCCCAAAACACTCAGAATTCACAGACCTTGGTTTTGCTGAATTGCACCTTGTTGCTTTAGGAACCATGGCTTCTGAACCAGGAGGAAACTCCTCGCTATCTGGCCATGTTGTTGACACGGCTAACCAGCTCAGGGGGAGCTCAACATGACTCTGCAGCTTTCAGGATCTGAGCTAACACTTTCAAAGCCACGTTGAGCCATACCAAGGCCCCCTCCAAGAATGCAGAGACATGGTGATAGTTTTCAAACATGAGGAAACAGACACCAAAGGTAAGGGATTCCTTGAGATCATACAGCAAATTCTACTGCAAGACTCTGGTCTTGCTGATTTGAAGTGCTCCTGTGCTTTAGCCATGGACCACCTCTGTCCTTGCAGTAAATATTACAATGATGATTTGCCTCAAAGTGAAAGATGTTTTAAGTTTCAGAACAGTCTCAGTGTCATCAGCCCAAGGAAAAACTGCAGGAAAATACGTTGCTCTCATTCCAATGCTTTGAAAACTTTTTGGCTTTAAAATAAGTGACATTTTTAGCCTGCCTGTGCACAATGTGGGCTTTAAAAATGCAATCTTTTCTAAAAAATTTAACTATATGCACTGGTAAGATACAGCACTGTATGAAATTTAACATAAAAAGAGCTACATTTTTGTCTTAAACATTTTAATTTGATCTGTACTAAAATCAAATCATCCCTCCATTAAAGGGAGGGCCTTTTTAAATGTCCCTTGGGGAATACCAGAAAAGCTCAATTTACTTTTCTGTAGAAATAGGCATTGTTAGTCCACTCAGCTCAGAACCTGTCTAAAAATGATTTATCCAAAATATATAGACAGCCAGCTATTCCCTTCGCGTGATGTCCAGCACAACTTTTTTTAAAGGTGTCATTGCCAATAGTACTAGTTAAAGCCATTAAAAATCAAAAGACATTCAGTCCTGCACTCCAGTGAGAGTAGATGACCAGGGATGAAAGCTTTTGGGGAAAAAACTCTTTTCCAAACTGCCTGTCAACTTGGCATGCATGCCCTCAATTAAACATAAACGGATCTTTCCATGGGGGGAAAAAAAAAACGAAAGGGAAGGAAACACCCTAGGGAGGTGCAATGCCACCTAAGCAGCAGCCTGCTGAAGGGCTGCAGCAGAGCTGCTGCAAGGCACCCTCTCCCTTGCCTCCTCCATCTCTCCCCTGTCCTGGTGAGCACTGGGTCAGGACTGCACCAGCTCCTTCCAGTAGCCTTGCTCTGGAGCACTGCTGTCGTGGCCGTGCATCAGCTGAAATACTCAACTCCTGCTTCTTTGCAGGGCTAAGAAATTAAGGTGCTAGGCGTCTTGCAAAATAACTGCAGCATCCAGAATCCACAGCAATAGCTGCAGAGCTGTTGCAGCCCTCTGGTAGAGACTGCACGACCCCTTGGGTTTCCTTGAGGATTGCTGAGGATAGAAGCCTGTGAATCACTGTGAATGAAGAGTAAGATTTGGCCTGGGACAGAAAGGGGAAAGGGAGAAAAGAATCCCCTCATTTAACTGGGAGAGGACAGGCATTTAAAAAAAAAAAAAATTAAACCTCACATATTTGCTTTAGGTGCACAGTAACCAATTGTTTCTGTTAGAACAGATTTATAAATTTACAAAGATATTAGTAGCACACTTATGCATTTTTAAACATTTGCAAAAGCATTAGAAAAGGCACAGGGAACTTACCAACAGTATGAATAGGTTGCCTGTAAGGTATTAAGCCAAAACTGTATTGAAATACTCCTCTAGCGTGAAATAGCGGTAAAGCAAAGCCCATTATCTTTTGCAACTTCTCCTGTACATTTCTGAGCCATGAACCTTTGGGGTTTGCAACTTGCTTGAATAGTTCATTTTCACCAAAGGAAAACACCGGGACCAGATGAGCACTGTAAAACAATGAACACACTGAGAATCCACATCAGCCTACACTTGCACTGCAGTTCACATCAGCAGCATGGAAATGGTTTCACAATAACCAGCACAGAAAGCTTTGGCAGCTCTAGACTTCATCAGCAACAGGCATTCAACTCTTCTGATATGCACCTGCTTTGGGTTTTTTGGGTTTGAAAAAACAAACAAACAAACAAAAAAAACCAGCCCCCAAAAAAGTGATTGGCATATAACTGGCAACTAGCTTTTGGGCAGTATTTAGCTGGTTGCTACCCATCACAACTTTTTATGACTGCTCATAATCATAAAAAGGAATTGTATATATCAAACTTACAATTATGATCTTATCCACCACTATTTCAGCAAGTCCACCCTTGTTCCACTGCATTTTCTCCCTTGGCAAGCAAAGAAGCCTCATTGCTAACCTTATAATGCTCCCAGGTGGGCGGCGTCAAAACCAGATCTTGGCTTTCCCCTCCCTTTTGACCGGAGTAATGCATGCACTTGATTTCAGCACAAAAAACATGATAAAAACCAGACATCCTTACAGACATGAGTACAATGCCAAATTCCTCTGCTGTCCAATTCCCAGTGAAATCCTGCTTCCTCCAGACTTCTTCGAAAACACTAGCCCTAATCCATTATTACCAGAGGTCAAATCCTACCCACAGAAATTACAGTAACTCACTTTGGCTCCTGCACAGCCTAATGTATTCTGATTCAGTTCATGAATCGGCTTGGGAGGAAAGGCACTGACTAGCTCCTGGACAAACTACTTAGGCTAATGGAATCAGTGCAGTTGTCTCCAACTGGCAAAAATGCCACTATATTTAAAACCTTGACTGCAGTATGCTTTTTGATTAATGCTTAGTTTCACTCAATAGTATTCTATGCACTTTAAAGAAAAAAGAGCAGCGTAATCCTAAGCAGTCTCTGAAGGTTACAGAGGTGTTTTATTTGCTTTACTTAAATCTTAGCTTCTATACCTTGGCTCCATTCAGCCCACACTATCTTTGAGAAAAACTTTACTGTAAAATAGCAGCACTGCTATAATATTGTCAGGATGAATTACTGTAGAACTCTGAATGCCTGAGCAGGATGCACTAAGGATAGAGCTGGCTAGAAAGTACTGTGGACAATCAAAGCCCACCTGTATGAAAAAAACAACTGCTTCTACAGCTTCACAAGCCTGAGGATCCCCAAAGACTATTTTTCCCACTCACTATTCTGACTGGTGTCTGCTCAATGGCTTTTTCTCAAATAGAGCGTATATCACCCAGACACCTGTAAAGGAAATATCGGAAAGTCTGGTACATACTGTGGCTGTGTAAATACTCTACTTTTTACTACAACACTAAGACAAACAGGAACATCTTGTGGTGCAATAGCACCCCAAGACTGTGGGATTTGTTTTAATCTGGTAAAGGCTTTTGCAAGATGCTCTGTAGGAGGCTGAGACAGAGAAATAAGTAACTTATGATTGTGAAATTAAAGATAAGTTAGCTGATTCATCATTTGTATCCTGTCTTTAGGATTTCTTCACTTCGTGTCAGATATCTGTACTACCTCAGACCAAAATGTCTTTTCCAGAAGTGCAGAGGACTTCTGCCACCATGTTCAGACCACATTTGACATGTTCCTAGCTGAGGAACCACAGCTTCTCTGAGCTGGCAGTACAGGAGCCAGAGCCAGAGAGCACAGGGCTCCATATTGCCCCTGCTCTCTGCATTGCCCCTTCCTCTCTTGGTATTTGATGCTGTAGATCAAAAGCACCAGAAACATATGCAGGCACTGATGGCAGGTGGTTCGCCCATCCGCCTCCTGCAAGCCTCCCTCACCCTTTCATTTCCACCTGAGTTGGAAGCTCATATCACATTTTGTTAATTGTTAAGCAATTACTGGATGACAGCTCGGACAGCTTTGGACAAGAGCTCGGGACTGCTGGCAGTGCTACAAAAGCTGTAACGGCTAGAGTCATACTGTCCTACTGTCCCACAGCCCTACTCTATAGAAATGAAGTCAGGATTCCTGTGCTTCACGTGGAAGCGGTTTTTCTTGCCAGCACTCAGATCCAGAATGACTTGCAGCCTGGTGGTTAAAGTGACCATGCGTGAGGTGTAGGTTTCAAGTCACTCGGGCAGAGACAGGCATTATCACCCAAGTGGAGGGCTCTAGACAACTAAGCCTCTTTCTTAAAGAGGAGGACCATCATTTGAAACAAAGGACTTCATAAGGAAGGAAGTGGCCATTCCTGTGTTTTGTAAGTGTCCTGATCTTGTTGTGTGTTGGGGATGCTTTTGAAATCAAGGTCATGAGAGGCACAGGTGTATCTAGTTTCTCAATCCAAATCAGTTTAGATGAGAAATAAACACCAACCTTTGATCTGACGGATCAGACATTTATGGACATGCTAAAAAAAACAAAAAAACCCCAAACAAACAAAAAGGCACCTAAATGTTCTTCTAAACTTTATGGTTAAACAATAAAAGCTAGTGATAGTGTTTAGGATCCCACTGGATTAATCAGCAGTTGAGCACAAATTGAGTGAAGACTCATTTAGGCACTAAAGTCCTAATTTAAATAAGCAAGTGCTGTTTCTCGGCACAAATTAGACCAAAATGTTACTTTCTATTGAAGAACAGGTCCTTTATGAGACTTCTAGTCATATGTATAAGAAACCCTCTTGGAATTTTGATATGTAATAGTTTCTAGAAAAAATGGACCTTAGCATCCTGTGTGAAAACAGAGAGCTTCTTCTCAGAGACCACCTTTTTTTCAGTTAATAGCTTAAAAAAACATTACAGATTTTTAAAGTATTTTTTCTCATTGCTTTGCATGTCAATATATAATCCTGGGAACTGTTCAGAAAGCTTAGCAGGAACAAGTCATTGGTTCCAATATTTCTAGTATACAAGACATCTAAACCAGTCCAGAACAAACGCAATAGTTTATACTGTGTAAATCTCTCAAAAGATATTAATACCATCTCTGTCTAGTTACACAGTGAAGGCTGATAGTAAAAAGTAAGTTAGTTTTTCTTGAGATTTTCACCAAAAATTCCCAGTAACTTACTTTTGCAAATAACAATCTTCAAAAGAAAGTATTTAGAATAAAGGTGAAAACAAGTCTTCCCAGACCACAATTTTCAGAGATTTAATAAAACAGAGCCTAGCTTCTCAATTTTTTTTTGTTGCTTAAAACAATAAGAAAATTCTATCTTAATATAACTTCAATTTACAGAACAGAAAACAGAATGTCTGCTCCACTCAGCAATAACAGCCAAGGTTTACTAATATTGTTTCATAATTCTTACTCTTTGCTAGTGCAAAAAAAACCTGAAACAAAACACCAAGATATGCTAATAACACCTACTGCTTATAAATTATGAAAGTCAAAGGGAGTTTGCAACACTCCCAGATTGGATCTGGGTGGACAGACTGGCTCCTATGCCAGACAGCTACACGTTCTTAGGCAAGTAACTCTTTCAAATTCTAATTATAGGAGTTTACTATATAATATGAATGATATTTAAGAATCAATCTTTATTCAAAGCATGCTTATTACAGAAGCCCAGATGGGAAACCTACCCATGTTTCAAGGCCATTTTAATAAAGCCCTTCCTCTTGAGGATGTTCAAAGTTAAACTTCCAGGATGTGCATTCAGAGATTCCTCTGCTCCTCCGATCACAATGATGGACGCGTGGCCGCCTCCTTCGTTATTCAGCACGTATGAGACACTCTCCTTGGATGCAGAAACCATTCCTTCAGGAACAAACATTTTACAAGTGACCACTGGATCTTCATGTACAAGTGCAGTGGAATTTAAGAAATATTTTTAAATATCTAAATGATGTTTCAAAATGATTACAGCACAGGACAGAGTTCAAAGATTTGGTTTCAACACCCTCACTCTGCAACTGATTTGGTCTTAGGTAAGTCCTTTGATTTCACACTGATGAGCTAAATGCTGTTTGCCTGTCACAGGAGTTTTCAGATCTTCAGGGAAGAGTGTGCTCTTTCACCAGCTTAACTCCCACTCAGAGAGATTCTGTGCCCGAGAACAGAAGAGTTGAATGGCAGCAGATACTGTTGAGAAGCAGCAGCTAAAGCCATACAGCAGGTGCATATAAACACAGGCACAGAGGGTTTAACAGAACGAATAGAGGACTTGTGAACTCAAACACAGATCTACAGTACCAAGCTGATCCCCTTCTTTCTTTTCAAAGCTATAAAGCAGCAGCACCATCTAAGGCAATGGCATGACAACATCAGAAGAAGCAGAAAAGGCTCATGTGTACCATTCCCAAAAACTGCATCAGCTCATTCTCTGTAACCAGGACCTGGCACTCATCAACGTATTTAGGCTAAAATAGCAGAATATATTAAGCCTTCCTGGTACTCCTAATTCTTCTAATCAAAGGCATGCTGCCATACAAGCCTTTAACATCAACTTAGGCCTTGGCCTGAACTTGGCACTTTGTTGGAAAGGGGATTTTTCCAGATAGGCACCTAACGCCTCCAGAGTTCCTTTGTGCCCTAAGGTTTACTTCAAAGGCGGATAGTGGTCCCGTTTACCCAGAAGCCACATTTAATTACATTGTGTTGCATTAATATAGTCTAAATGACAATTTAGAGATCAAGTCTAGTCTGCATTGTTATTGTTTTTTTACAGGGCTGGTATCAAAACATGCTCTTTTGGATGCTAGGCAAAGACTTCTTCTGTTACCCACCTTCTTTTTTTCTTATTAGGGACATTACAACATGGATTATGAAAATCTTACAAGAAAGGCAAGATGATTGCAATCTAGTTTTGAGAGCTGGCCGCCATGAGGAATAGCTTGCTACAGGAGCACTTCAGATCTCAGTAAAAAGCTACTTCCACTTGCCATACATGTCTTCACAGTCACTATTACTCTGAAAAATGCAGCTGACCTGAGACTCACAAATAATTCGAGTGATGCTTGTTCACTTGTCGGCATGCATTTTCTCTGGAAGAGAAAGCAAGCAGGAGCCACTGTCTTTGCCCAGGACAAATTTATCTCCCCACTGAAGCAGAGATGTCAGCCCATGTGCAGGGCACTGTTCCCTGCTCACTCCCACAGCAGCTCATAGTGCTGCAACTGCTCTTCCCGATGATGACAACTGCAGCCTGGCAGGCTTCAGAAGCAGGGAGCAAAAGACTAGATGAAACAATGTGCTAGGAGCATGGCTTTCAGCACATGGAAGATTTTGCAAGTGTTTTATGATTTGACTGATAACCTGCATTAGACCGAAGGTCCCCTCTGGTTTATCAGCTACATACCTGTGAAAAACGAGCTACAATGCTGGCTATTCTTTAGCATGCTTTTTACTCAAGTTGTTTCTCATCAAGCAGGTAAATATTTGTTCCTATGGGTCAAGATGCCAAAAACATGTAAACATGGCTTCCAGGCTAGGCAGTGTTTAAAATTGTCATCTTCCACGACTGCCAATTCCTTCACTTTACAAACGTGAAAGGATCCCCTCAGAAATAATATTTGCATGGAAAGGCATTCTCTGGTATGTTGAGTATACATGGATATGCAATTCTGATATTAATCTGAACAACATGCTAGGCATGTTTCTACGAATGGAGCAGTTGAATAGCTTATCTGAGGTCACAGCGTCTGTGGTGCAGTCAGGAATAAGAGCTAGATCTGTCTCCCAAACCTAGTCTTGTGCACAAGACTGTACTTAAATGCTCTAGTTTAATGAATTTAAGTAAAATAACTCCTGTATTAAACCACTGTGGGGGAACACTAGTCCTGATTTCATTATACATGCTTCTGTTCCCCAAACTTTGTTGCTTGTTATTTTTATCTTTTATTACTGCAGTACCAGTCATGAATATCACCCCTTTATGACAAGTGCTACTCAGAGCAGAGAAAAAAGGTTCCTGCCTTTAGAGTTTGTATCTCTATTAAAATTACACAAATTTGCAATATGGGACCTCAGTCAGAAGTAGGTGGTTAACTTCTGACTAGAAAGGTATTTGTAATGAGTAGGACTTTAAGCCCTTCAGGTAAGAGATTATCTTCAATTTGTTTTACAAGAGTCTGTGCAATGACTAAATAACACTGTAAATTAATATGTCCTTCTCTTCTTGTAAATAACTGGTACTCAGTACTGCTGTCTCATAGGTCAAGGGGAAAACAGCAATTTTTTTTCAGAAAGAAAAAAAAGTTCAGTGATATAGTTTAACAAAACTACTAATAAAACCTTACAAATTGTTTTGCAACAACAGTTCCTCATAAAACAGAGGTTTAATTTAGCACCAATGCTGATCTTTATGAAGTGAAAGTACTTACCTTTTATAGGCACAAGAATAGACCCTACATTTGAAGCAGAAGCTATAATACAGAGCAACAGCTGAGACATTCTGCTTTTACCTACCAGCACTCATTATGTATTCTCTGAAGAAGGGACAGCCAAACCAGATGGGCATGATATGAAGATATGGAGTAAGCCCAGGAAATAAATTTTTGAAACTTGGACCGGTGCAAAAGTTTCCGAAGGCTCCAGCTACCAGGACCCCATGAGGGTGAAAGCCAAGTAAGTAGTTGTGATTTGGATTCAGATCTGAAGTTTTTATAAGCTGAAAAATAGAGACAGTGGGGGACATTATAATACTTACCTCAGAAGGATTCTCAAAAAACAAGTATGGAGATTGCACATTGACAGGACACAGAACTGCTGACAATTCATGTCCTCCTGAGCACTTTAAACTACTGTCCCATTTTACAGCTGAACAAAGTTTAAATAGATACATCTTAAGATACCGTGTCTAGCATTTACTGTGCTGAGGCATTACGTTGTGACCCAACAGTCCAAGCAGAAAATCAGCCCCTGCCCCTTTTTGTCACTACATCTCAGACTTCCCATGTTTTAAGAAGTTCACCCTGGAGCAAGTATTAGAATTTTACAAAAGATGAGTCTTAGTCATTTGTCCACGCTCATGGCTATTCAAGCTGTCTCTGTTCCAACGTTTACAGTTCTGTGAGAAACCCTTTACTCACGTGAATGGGGAAGTATTCCCTAAAGTACTTCCAAACAGTCCAGCTTCTGACCCACTGGGACCGTCTGCCCCCTGTGCATGGTGTTTCCCAGTCGAGGTAGAGCCACAGCAGGTACAGAATAGCAAGGAACCAGAAGTTGCCCAGGATCAGGATCACAAAGAATCCACAGCACAACTCTGCTACAAGAAACAAAAAAGGAAACCATAGCAAGCATTAATCACACCTGTCTCCTTTTAAGACCTTGAATTCCCAGCCCTGATATTGTTATTACAGGTGCTACTCAAAATCCATACAAACTGAAGTTCACTTATTCCACATTGTGTGAATATTGTTACACTGAGGGAGAAACATCTACAAGGGTGTATCACCTCAGTCTGTATTTCTTACTCTACTGCACAACTGAATGAATAAGCTTAAGATGATGCTGGTTTACTTTAATGAAACAAAAGCATGAGCTGAGGACCAACCAACACAGCTGTCTTCTCCCCATGGTGAGAGCGAACACTAATGTTTGGTAGTGTATCTGGTTTAGCTAAAGCAGAATAAAAGGAGACAGCAAGAGCTAACAAAGATGTGATGCTCCAGTGAGCGAGAAGGGAGGAGAGCTGGGGAAGGAAAGGGGAAAAGGGGGCACAACAAGATCTCTCTTCTAATGAGAGCGGTATCGAACAATCATTTTCCCTTTCTGTTTCTTAACTTCTCTACCTATAAAATAGGGATGGTAGTTCTACTCCCTGTGAAAAGTGCTCTGTGACTGGCCAACAAGATGCACTAGACAAGACCAAACCATTAAGAGGGTCCACTTCAGCCGCTAAACATGTCACTGTAAGTGGAAGCTCACCATTGCTATGGGACAGCAGTAAGTCCTGATACTTTGAGACCCTGGTTAATAAGAATTGTATCATTACTGTAGTAGGATGTTACATAGGAAGTGTATTATACACAATTCGAAGAGCCAGAAAAGTTGTTTGATTAAACACAATGTATTATTTTGGGGCTCAACCTTGAAATAATTATTCAGAGAAACTCCCTATGGAAACTTTAATCTTTGTAGGATTTGCAGAATTTCGCACTCTCACAGCAACTCAAGCAGCTATGGATGGAGTCGGCTGAAGCGCCGTACAGCAGTACCTGCTACTCTCCACCCTGTAGTACACCCTGCAGCAGCCTGCTCACTCTGACGTCTTGTGAACAAAATGCATCAGGCTTGCAGATCAGAGTAATCCAGCAGATGCTGAATTCCAGGTCTGCAGGGGAGCCAGGGCTTTAGCATCATGTATTTATCCACTGGCAAGCAAAACAGTGCCCAGACCTCACTGGAAGTCTCAACAAGCAGAGTTCTATGAAACAGGCGTTTTTCTGTGGTACTTTGTATGTCCCACAATTGACTGGCTTTCATGAAAGCAATATCCTGTTACATCCTAAAAGGAATTACACCAGTGAAACAAATTGAGCTAAATACTTAAGTAAGTAACAGAAGTACATCAGGCAATAATTTGGCTAACACAACATAAATACTACCAGAAGTGATAACTTTGAAATAAGCAGATGGACCAACAGTAAAAACCATTAATCCTAGTTAAGATCAGCTTCATTCAAGAGAGAGATTACTTGGGTGTTGAAAACTCACAGCAGATTCCCTGTACCAAGCAGGTTTCAAGCTGCTGAAATTCAAAGCTTAACTTGGCCTGTAGGCACTCTTGTGTTTCCTCCAACCCGAATACTTATTTTTTCTGAACTTCAGCCAACTTGCCCTTGTGCCTAGTCTGACTGCACCTTAAGGGCAGAAATGGACATATTGTCATGACATAACTGAGAACTACTGCAGAATCCAGAAGCAGACAGAGCAAGAAAAGCTTCTGGTTAGATTAAGTAGGAAAGAAAGGGATGAACATTCTCATTTCTGGCAGGGAATGAGCAGAAAAATAAGGAATTGCACTTTCTCCGAGGAAGGGAGAAGGGAACAACCATAAATAAAACCAGAAGCAGAATCAAATCTACTTTTTTGAAGGATAGTCCATTCTTCAGTACCATCAGTACAGAAGCTCATTGCTTCCTGCTTAAACAGGCAACCATGGTCTTGCACACAGCAGCACTTCAGTAAGAGCTCTAGAAAAATACCACAGCTAACTGAGGCCCACAGACCTCCAAAGTCAATGTGGAAAACTCCAAAAAGCTGCAACAATGAGTTCTAGGGAACATCGTTACTGCAGGACGAGTAACACAGGTGAAAGATGACAATTCCACTGCTCCGGAGGGAGAACTCACTGGGAATCCCACACCAGCAACACTTAAATTAGGGCACAGGAATATTTTGAGGAAAAGTCATTATCTGTCCTTTGAAGAAGAGATCCTGAAACTATAGACATTTCTAGGAATGCTAATCTGGACAGGATGCCAAGGTTCACTATCCAAGTTTGAATAAGTATGAGAAGGGTTTTTAATTGCCATAAATCAGTTAATTTCAAGTTGTTACGCAAAAATTGGTAAGTATTTATATTTCCTACCCTTCCTTTCAGAAGGACTTTTGGCTCAGTGCAGAATCACATGGCTTTTTACTATCAGTTTCCTAGCCAAATGGCTGAAAGGTGCTTTGGATCAAAGCATCCTTGCTGTGAGAGCTAATTAAATCAGCAATGAGAAGTGCCAGATAGCAGTATTTAATACTACGCAGAGAAACATACACAAGATCAACAAGCTCACTGCTTTGCTTTAGCTAGAACACGTTCCTGCGTGCATGTAAGGTATAGGGAAGTAAGTATGCTGTCAGCACTTCCTAAGGGGAGATCAGCATCTTGTAGGACAAAGCCGATTTATTATTGCATTCACAATGAGACATGCAAAGCAAATTCCTTTTACCATACCTCCTCATTATTTCAATGCATTAACAGCCTGCAAGATGAGTTAAACACTGATGACTCAAAACCAGCGAACCTATAAACACAAGCCCAGATTTTTCTCCTTCAGAGAAGACAGTGAGTAATGACAACCACTTTACCTAAATTCATAAAAAAATTCCAGGCAAAAGGTGAATAACTTGGAATCTATCACATTAGTATATCATTGCCTTCTTGGATGTAGTTCCAGTGTACACTGTAAGCATAATTTTTCGCTTGAACTTGAATTAAAGCTTTGAAAATATCTCTGTGGTGCATTGGAACAGTGGGGGAAAAAGGAAGGACGGATTGAAAGACAAATCCCTGCCACGGGACTCGGAACATCTTGTTTGCCAGCCAACATGGGTGAGTCCCTTTTCCTCCATTTCCCCATTTACCATGTGTTGATACTCACCTGTTGCAAGAAATGGATGAAAAATATTGTATCTAGTGTTAGCTAGCAGCACAGGCAGCCATCCTGCCTAGTTATGTTTGAACACCTGACGCTTTACTCATTAAATAGGCTCTGAGTTTGCAGCTCTGGGCACCAAATTCATAAAATAGTAAAATACCACAGAGATAGGAAACAGGAAAACAGCACACTGGGTGAGGAAATACAGGTGATCCCAGCAATTGGAAGCTCCAAATGCATCTGCAGTTACTAAGGAGTCAAAAATTTTTTAATAGTATCTGTTGTGAGGGCCTCCAAATCTAAGACTGTCCACTAGAAGAAAAGCCTCCCATTACCCTCAGAGCAGTCACGGATCATGTCTGGCCACTGCAGTGTATCCCAAGTGGCCAGGGTGCTTGTCTCTATCCAACCAGCACTACAGGCTCTCCATAGTACCCCAAAAAGCCATGCAAACTAGTTTGCACCAAGACTTCCAGACTGCTCAACAACTGAGATCTGAACTACGAGGCAGTTCCTGTCGTTTCCCACATGCTCTTAGCAAAGCTTTCTCTAAGCACGTTGTGCTGCTATGTCTTAAATGAGCTGGAGACTTTCAAAGTTCACCAATTTGAACCTCATCACACAAAGGACACGATAATCAGGACATCTTTATCGCACTGGCTTTCTAGTGAATACACAGATAGAAATGCTATTTTTAATATTTATACTTCTCTGGGCTTTATGAGTGCATGTACATAATACACAAAGCAAGCTGAAAAGCTCATTTCTTACATCTGTGGCCACAGGGGGAAAAAAATGGAAGATGGCATACTCTTCAACAACCACGGCAATGTACCTAGAGGAAGAGTTCTTTCCTCACCTGTAGTCTTCAGAGCAGCAATGTCTCTGAGCGGGGTGCCTGAGGAACAGAACATTGGAGGGAACACACAAGAATTGCACAGCAATGTTTTTGTCCCTAATGAACATTTGCCTCTCTCTATTAACCCTCAAGGTACCACTGACAATTTGATTTTGGCATTAAAAAAATTATTTTCCCCTGCCTAGTGGATTCTTTCATTAGAAGAAAAAAAAAAATTTAAAGTCAGCCTTAATTTCTGGAAATGCTTTCTAAATTATTTATAAATCATAAAGAAAGGGATAGAAACTTAAATGAAATATAACACATACAGCAAATGGACTGCAACAGTCCCACCAAAGGAACACCCAAGACAACAGGCAAGAACTGAGAGGAGGCAACCTGCCATGACAACAGTAAGCAAGTTCATGCCTCTGCAGAGTACTGCTCTGCAGCTTTTACACAGAAAGTCTCTTTTTAAAAAACAGAGTCATAATGTTAGTACTATCCTGTTTAGACCCTACTGGTCTGTGCAATTCTGTCAATATACAGATTTCCACCAGAAGCACAGGAACTTACTGCCACTTTTCACCCACGGCAGATATGGACTCCCCAGCAAAGAATAAGCTAGGAATTTATTTAAACTAACTACACTGGAAAACTGTGGAAGCCCACAGGAATTTCGTAGCCATCTCCAGGACTGAGGTGGTAAGGAGGTCAGCATTTGTTGAATACGTATCAGTCTCCTGTAGTGGAGGTCCTATGTCACTTTATTGGTCACAACTGGGAACCCCAGTCACAAGGATATTTGAGCATTCCTATCAAGGGAGCTGTATTTCAACACTACTACAATAACAAATACAAACCCTCAGATGCCAAGCTTTGCAGGCTGGTTTAAAGGCTTGTTTACTGTGGAATTTTGTTCCGGTTCCCAAGCAAGCAGACCTTCCATTGGCAAATACTGATAAACTAGAGATACAGAGCATTAGGCACTATTGACTTGTAGATAGAGTGGTCTGGATACAGTAAATCCCCAAGTTACTAATTACCAAATCCTGAGACAGCATGCCAAATTTAGGCTACATATTTCGTGCTTCTTTTATTTCTCCTTAGGCATCCACGACCAGTTACTTTCACATACAGGCTGCCAAACCAGGGCCTCTGGCCTGACACAGCATAGCTATTTTTCTCTTCTTATTCTTGAGATATACAAACAAATATACACGGAGACATGGTTAAATTCCCTCCCTAAGATGTACATAACAGAAGTAGCATTCCTAGAAAAACTAGTCAGTCAAGCATCTTTAAGTACCCTGTTATTCTCTGTGATCACACATCAGTCCCTGCCCATGGGCCAGCAATAAGCTTCACGGATAGATGAAAACAGACTGACAAAAACAAGTAGCAATCCCAGCCAGCTTGCTAAGAAAGGCTCAGAGAGCTTAGCTGAGTTTTCTTAGGTATCAAAAGAACGTTTTTTAAAAATGGCTTTGAGGAAGAATGAGACCATTTTAGTTAGCCAGCTACAGCTGATGAATTAAATCATCATCAGATGACAAAACATCATGACATATTTGGGGAAAAGGTTATTTTTTGCTTTAGCACATTACACTTGACACCTGCTTTCTCAACACTTGAGTCACTTATTACTCCGGCAGCAATATCTCACTCCTTGGCAAATGTTTCATCATTTCTATTCTTTTGGGGAAGCCAGATCAACAACTCAAAACTGTCTCCAGGCAAGTTCAATTAACAGAGTGCTTCACCCTACATGCTGCATGCACAGAAGTTTAATCACTAGAGAACAGGATGTACTTAAATACACACCAATGCCTTTAGCATATTATTTTGTGGCTTCACGCACATCAAAGTATACCTTTTATTATGTATTGATTTTGTATTATTAAGTATTTTGCAAATAAACACAGGGGTGCGTGCACAAGTCCCTTCAGCGCGCCACTGCTGGACCTAGAAAGTGAGCCACAGAAGAGGCACCGTTCTCCCCTACCACCACCTTGCCTCAAAACAAAATCCTGGTATCCTTGTCATAGGGTTAAACTCTCATTTCCACCTCTCATTGTCTGCACCATGACACCATCACTCCATCCAGGTTACCTAGTTCTGCATTTGATTTTGTACATGCTCAAATTCCACTGTCCCTTTTCACATCAAATGCACAGAAGCTGGCAGAGGAGAAGCTCACGACTCACCTTCTAGCTTTATTTTCTCCAAAACGCTGTCCTTTGATTCGCGTAGATTAGAGAGCAAGAAAAACAAAAGGCTGAAGCACCTGCAAAGCAGCACTTAAACGAATCTCATTGATTTTTCTTTGTTTAAATTGTTTCACCTTAAAACGAGCCCTTTGATCTACCTGCTGCCTCGGTACTGATAAACACCTCCCGACACAAACTGAACCGCACTCCCAGATGTGCAGTACTGAGGCACGCAGCTCACCCCTGCAGCATGCTTACACACCGAGGGTAAATCGCTGCTCAATTACTGTGAGAGAAACAGAAAACCTACACTGGTTTCCAACAGGCAGGTATCAGACATACTACTAACTTCAGCAAAATTAATGCAAAGTTCTTAAGAAAAAGACTTTCAAGCTTAAAACAAAGATTTCATGCTAAACACCAGTGACACCTGTTGCATTCATTGACGGTCCCAATTTCTTTTGGGTGTATGTCCCATGAAACCTACAGTACAAAAAGGGGAGCGATGTAACCTCTTTGCTCTTGCCCCAGTTGGTCCAACAGCACTTACAAGCTTGGAGATTACATTTCTCCAGGTGACTTGCTGCCAGGGGTTGGGCTGGACAAGGGCACAGAGAGATCACAAGCAAGTATCAGCACACGGCTTCACGGGGGGACACGATGTGGGTGCTGCACGAGCCCAGAACAGGGCCAGAGCTGCCCCCGGACTGTCAGCCCCTGGCCAAGCCACTGAACCTCTAATAACAGTAATTTACAGGCATAAAACTACATCTATCAAAATTATCTCTTTCAGCTTTTTTTCCAAAGTAGGTACTCTGAAATTGCAAAACTTCATATATTTGCCGTTTCAGCAGTGAAATGCTAATGACTTGAAATTATGCTTCAGCCTGAAGCTGTTTTAGATTTCTGCTTAATACGGCAAGAAACAGCATCATTTTAGCATTTCCTGTTTTTCAGTTTTCATAGCTTTAGTCTTCTGGACTCCAGGGCGATACCACTCTTCTTTTAAAAGAAGGAAGCCCATTTAAAACACTTTCCTTTTTTGTGGGATTTTACCTAAACTATTTCAGCCTGCTGCACTTAGAGCACATGAGATGGGAAACCATAGGGCAGTTTCAGCTGGCACGCGGTGGGAAACTGTTAGATGGGCATTTCTGTCGTCTAATCCAGAAGCTCTTGGATACAGATCACAGTGTTTCAGAACTTGGTTTTGCTTCTGCTGTCATGCCCCTGGATAACTAACACAAGAGCCACTGCTACAATGAAAAATTGTCTTTTCTGCTTGAGGGAAAACTTTGGCAGCTCGCAGTACAGAGCAGGGAAGCACAGGAACTTATACCCAGAATTTTAAAGAGGTTCCTTTTGTATGTAATGAAATTCTGTGCACATCTGTACAGCTTTTTTTGAGGCAGAGGCATGTTTATTCTGCCTACACTCTACAGCAGAAGCAATGTATCTTGAGTGCAGACGCAGCCCATGCCAGCACGCTGTGCGAAGAAGCAGAACTTTCTTGTCCGCACCGTGCTACTGCAGTTATTTTTTCAGTATTCGTTGACTGATTCAGTCTTTCTATGAGTGGCGGCGAGATTCACAGAATCACAGTCTACAACAACTATTGCATATATGTCTTTCAGGCCAACTTGTGAGTAGCCTCTAGTCACGCAGGCAAGAGGGCATTTTCAATCATCAGTTCCACAGTCTCAGAAAACCACACAGCATTATGACAAAGCAAGCCTGCAGAGCAAGGGGCAAAGACCACCACAATATCCTTTTTGCATTAAATTCAGCTACTCTTAAGGGTCTCAGCCAGGAAGATAAAACAAATGCTTGATTTTCAGAGCCTTCTAGCCAAGTCACATTACGGATTCTAAGTTGTAATAGACTCACGTTTGCCCTTATGGCTTACTCTGTGTGCATAATCATGTTTTCACATGTCACTTCCCATATTTAAAGGATATCATTACCCAATTCAGCTTTTGTCTTTCAGGGCATTGATTTTTAGAGTTATCTTACTTTATCTGTTAGTCCTATTAGTCCATTTTATTAAGCTATGGCATCTCACCGCATACCTAGATGGACAACTTTAGGAACTAAGCCAGTACCCTATTTATTCACTGCTCTGAACAGAACCCCTGTATCTATAATATGAATCATTAGTTATCATATGGTGTTATCTGTTCATGTTTTCACTTGCAGATATTTTTACATAAGAAAGATTGACTCTACAGAAGATCTTGCTTGGTATAAACTAGTTCCAGCCATATACCAACCCCCAAACACCACCTATCCCTCCAGCCTATCCTGTGATGAATTGACAACAGTATTTCACTTGCACTGGGGCATGCCCTGCATGATTTCAAAATGTCACTTCGGAATTCAAGAGCTTACAAACAATGTTTCCATACTTTGTCCACTCAGCAGACCAAAAAAAGGGTGAAAAATCCAGACATAGTGGCAATCCAGAATGTCAGAAACCAATCTATTTTTCACTTCTTTAAGTCATTTAGGATTCAGCCATCTGAATTTTCCTGGCGCTAAGTGAAACTTTTTGGCCAGATCACTCCGACTGTCCTATGACTAAAAGGGTACGCCTACAAAACAAGGTCACCTTGGATAGCTCTAAAGATAAACATCCCCATGAAAGCACAAGCAGATGATTATTATTAGAATCAATTTGTCCACCAAAATTCAAGCATTCTTGCAAACGGATTTTTTTCATGATCACGTACACTCACTATATTCAATATAACCAGCCACAGGACCAATTCTTGTTGATTTTCCTTGACATTTATTCCCAGGCAGCACTAGCTGCAGAAGGCAGCTGCCTACTTCTCCCACTGAACTGCAGCAACAGTGGCTTTTCTGTAGCCCGATCACTTCCAGTAAGCACAGAAGGATGTGATTTTCTGCGGCATTGTTACCAACCAGACTAGGATAAAAAATTGTTTCCTTCCATTGCCACTGAACTTCCACTGCATTATCATTAGACTGGAATAATGGCATATATCAAGATCTAACTCAATAACAGAAAATTAAAAGCACAGTCTATTTACAGCATAGCCACAAACACGAACTGTTTTAGTCCAACCACAGGTAATTTAGAGGTAACAAAACAGCCAAGTGCTAAGGATAAATCTGTGAAGGTGCTCCACGCTCCCCATGCTTCCCCCCCATACCCAAATCTTTCATGTGTGGGCTAACAACCTAAAAATTCTCTGAAACACATCAGACCACCATCTGAATGGTACTGTATTTGCAAGATATACAAGGAAGGTATGCGCACATTCCTTTTCTCCTTTTAAGTCCTAAAGCATAGATGATTGTAAAGCATTCCCACATTTCCAGTAACGCACAGGCAGTCAGTTGCTCTATACCTCAGAACAGTTTTGTTCTACTCAGAATATTCAATAACAGCTTCTGTGGATCTGGTCTCAGAGAGTTAAGGCTTAGCTTACCTTATCAAGCGACTCATTTTATCAAGTTCAAGATAACTACCCATGAGAATAAGATTTGCTGCTGTGAACAGGTGTTTAGTGATAGGAGTCTATTAAGAAATTAGGAAAATTCACTACAGAGGAATAATCAGAGGAAAAAGTAAAATTGTTAAGAACACTTTCTTAAAGCAAGCGAGGACACTTTTGATAAATGTAAAGAAGCGGCTGCACTTAAGCCAGTTCACTGTCAATCCTTATTAATTTGTATCACCTAGTTACATGAGAATTTTATTGAACTGCAGTATATAAAGTTACTTTACAAAATTGGTAATGAAAACAGCATTACTCGTGTACCAGCCTTTACGCTCACGTCCAGTAAAAAGTTGTTAGTTGTCAGAAACCTAGTGGGCATCTCAATGAGAAGACGCAGTCACTGGATTTTTAAGATCGTATTTGAAAAAGAACCCACAGAAAGAAACAGATCCCCAAAAAGAGAAAAGCTGTCCAGAGCTTTCAGGGAAGAGAAGGCCCAAGCCCAGAAGTGCGATGCTCTCGCCCACCCGGCGACAGCCGGGGAGCCGCTCGCCGCCTGGGCACCTTTCCTCCCACGTGGAGTGACACAAACCGATGCCCACGGGTGACGCTGGTTAAGGAAAAAGCCGATTCTTTCCCGTTTCTCTCTGGGACAAGTGCAGGAAAGAGGAAGGCTGTTACCCAGCAGGAGGAAGGAGAAGATCCACTGCAGCACGGCGATTGTCTGGATCCTCCTCCTTAGGGGGATGTTGATGGGGGCAAACTCGACCTTCATGCTGACGGCGGGAGAGCAGCGCGGGGAGGCACGGACCCTCCGGCTCCAGC
>VYZV01020624.1:7542-37548 GCA_013401275.1 Pandion haliaetus
AGCCTGTTGGCCTTGGGGACAGGAATGACCTTAGAGCTCCTGACATAATCAGCATTCTACCCACTTACTAAAAACTGCTTGAGAATCAGATTTATCAACTATGAGGTAGAAATACTCAAAGGACCATGACTGACCAGCTTACTGGGATCCCTGCTGGGGTCAGTCATGGCAGCTAGGTGTAATAGAAAGGTTAGATGGCAAGTAATGCTGACATTTCTTCTCATTCAGTTCAGGCTGGGCTACCTTGAAAAACTCTCTCCCCTATCTGACCATATAGCTCTTGGCCCTCCAGCTTATACCCCCTGCACAGTACTTGTGTCCATCTCGGTAGGTATAGAAAGCTTTGGTGGATATGATGCAAGAGAGGAGCGAGTCAAGCTCAGAATCTTGAGCTGTAGGGTACACAGCCTAGTTAAGCAGTTTTGGTGGTAATTCTGGTGTTCCCACATACACACATCCCCTGTTAAAAAAAAAAAACTCAGGCTCTGGGTAGGACTTGCACAATGGAGAAGTTCCCTGCCTTTATTCTCCTTCAGCACAGCAGAAAAACCTACAGTATTAATTAGAAAACAGACAAATAATTTGGAATCCTCACTCCACTATGGTGCAGTCCCTGTGTCTCCAGCATGCCTGTTTATCATAATCAGTGAAAAGAGTAGCAGAGTAAATGCAAGAGGGTAAAAGAACCTCTCCATCCTTTTGAATCAATACAGAAAAAGATAAATCAGTGCTTCAGCCTTGTCTTGGTACTAAAGAGCCTTTCTTATTTTTTTTCTTCCCCGAGAGTAGGATTTAAAACTGATACTGGTATCTATGAAACAATATCCACCAAAGCTTTNCTGCTTTGTGTCCTTATTGAAATAGCTTCCAATTTCTCAGTCTTGCAAAACTTCCAGCACATTAATTTGGCACAAATGATTTATAGCTGATGAGCAATTAAAGTATAATTTTTTTCAGCATCTCAGGCTTTGTGACTAGACTACTAAATGATTTCACAAGCTTGCTCTGTCATTACAGGATAGCGGTAGGATGAATTCACAAGAGAAATTTACTCTTCCTTGCAGACCCAGCATCTGCTCTTACTGCAAACTGGAGCACTGCTTGCATTCCCCAGATAATTTTCTCAGCATATTTTTTGTACAGTCTTTCTTGAGACCTACAAGAGAGCTTTACTCTGAATTTCAGTGACAGTTTACTCTGACATTACAAAGTCCTTCCAAAATACCTGTTCTGTCTGAAACCTTTGATGGAGAGTGATGCATTACTTAGGCCTGTAAAGGTATTTCAAAACTAGCAGCAAACAAAAATAAGGGTTGGGGTTTTTTCTTTTTGTGTTTGGAAGGGTAGCTCCCAGAGGCAAGCGTGGTAGAGAAAAATCAGACGACAGTAGTGGCTACAAAGAATCCTCACCTCCAAATTGCTTAAATGTCATTAGGTGACATTTAGCTAACCATGTCTTGATTCTGCTATAATGGAGGTGGAAAGAGAACCAGAGTAACTTCATGTACACACTTCACCTTTCAGAAAAAGGACATGGCAGGGATAGTTGTCAATGCTGCTTCATTTTGGGAAAAAACAAATAGCATGGAAATGAACAGAAAGGGAAGGGAAAAAACAAAAATCAAGAGATCCAGTTTTGACAGTGTAGCTCAGAGCTACATTAGGCTATTCTGCTTCTAAGATCCTTGTGGGATTCCCCTCGATAAAAATAATTAAAATGTGCACTGACCAGTACATGTGACACGATTCTCTTCACTACCACCTAGTGGGAAACTCCTTCATTAACCGAACTCCAGGGCTGCTCCGGCTCTCCAATCTCACCCTCACCCTGATGGTAGAAACAGTGAGAAAGTGAAGGGGGAACAGATGGATGACTGGGAAGAAGGACGCAGTCCTGTTTCCCCATACAGGAAGAGGAATGAGGAGAGAGAGAGGGAGAGACAGCTTGGAATTTAAGCCCATTGTGCCCTATGGCATTATCACACCATACCTTCTAGCTCTGCATCCAGACCAGTTCTTAATTGTTGTTACACCTTAGCCTCAGTGTAACTGAGGCTCCCAAAGCTTAACAAATGTTGTCTTTGGAGATAAGAGTAAAACATTTGTTCTTCTGAATGCAATTGAATCCATACAAACAGTGGTAAGGAGACACTGGGATGTTACTCCAGTGTCTCAGTCAAAAGGTAGCCTTGCCCCCTTCTTGGCTCTGAAAGCTTAGGTTGTTCTGCTTCTGATTGTACTACTGAAAGTACAGAAGGAGGCACCAATGAAGAAAACAGCTTCCTTCTCTGCAAAATCACATTTTATATTATAATCACATATTTACAACAAAGACTACTAAATTAAAATGTAAATGGGTACGTATTTGGAACATTAAAACCATGTATTCAAGAGAGTCCTTTCCCACTGAGATACTCGGGGTTTGCAGAAATAGCTGAAATCCAACCCTACAAAAACAACATATAAATGACAATTGTCTCTGATTTTTCACACTCCTGTGTGCCATTTGGGACTAAGCTCCCAACGCACAAATAATAATCAGTTTTGGTACTTGTGTAGCTTTCTTTTCCCCAACCATAGAAATAAGGGTGAACATTATAATAATAGCTCTCATATTTCAAGGAGGGGACGATGTTAATGTCATTCAGGCCAATAAGGCATTTAGCAGTCTCAGCAGGAAGAACAGGAAACTGGTAAAGAATTATTAGAAGAACCATTTCTCTGTGTTTCTTTTGCCAATGGCAATTTTACCACCATATTCAGGGAACTATACAGGCTCCCTCTGCTAGCATTTTTATCATAAATATGTTTAGGCTTTTTTCCTTCTCTGTATGCTCCTTGAAGCCACATTACACTAGCTTTATCCCAGCAAATTACTATATTTTTCATCATATACACTTAACAATGGATATAATTCAGTAAGTGAAAACATCAAAGGTAAAAACGGTGTTGACACAAGAAGTCAGGCTTTGGGAGTCTATTCCGCCTTCCATTCTGTTGACAGGACTCTGCTGTCCATTGCTTTGGTTTTGCCCTAGTGTAATAAGCAGAATACAGACCACTAAGTCTAAAATAAGAATAATGTTCCTATTGTACACCTATTTATACTCTCATCCAGTCATTCTCAAGTGTTAAGTAATCCACTTAATTAGTAATTCAACTACTTTATTACCTGTAGGGGAGAAGGGATTACACTGGAACAGTTAATCAAGACAGACTATTATTTTCCAATAAAATAGAATTCCATTAGAGTAACCCAAGACATCCTTGCCTGGAAGGATATGGGAGAATGCCAGGAACCCAGTTTTATAAGATAGCTGTCACACAGTGTTATCACACTGTCTGCTACATCAGGAGAAGAAAATAATAATAATAAAAAAAACCTCATAGAAGTTGTATTTAAGCGTACATAGGACAATGCAAAGTAGTTGAACATGTTTAAATAATCTTTATTAAACTTGCCATTAAAATAAAATGGCAAACACGCTTCTTGTGATTACTAATTGATATATTTCTCCAATCTGCATCCAAACTCATTTGTTAATGTAACATAGTTCGAGAACTTTCTATTTAGCTGACAAGTTTAGTGTTGTAAAACTGCTTATGTCTTGTCAGTGAAGCACTGAATTTGAGGGATCTCAACCACCATATTAATTACACCTAAGTAAAAACAAGCAATTCTGCAGGAAAAAAATAGAAAAACAGATACTGCAAACACAAGAAAAACAAGCAGGTACCACTCAGTATCTTAAAACTTAAAAAATTTCCCCTATCACAATTACCAAGATCACAGTCAGGGTGACTTGAGAATCAAGTCATGACCCAGCAAATTGTTGCAATTAAGAAAATCAATATATACAAAGCACTGGTAATAGATGAAAATGGATATAGCAAAACCAAGACCTTTTCTTTCAAATATTCATCTTCAAGGCAAAATCCCCGAGTACAATTCAGTTACAGGAAAATGTTGTCTGGATTACGGCATTCTACAATTTAGCTCTTGCTCTACTACTAGAACTACAACCTATCTGGTTAAAGCTTTGCAGCTTCCACCCTTGCGCTCTGCTATTCTTATTACCTCACAACTGCATATCGTGGCACTGGCTAATTCACAACAGGAATCTCCTTCAATCTGACCACTAGCAATTTATAACATTTAAGAAACACTGAAAAGCTCACTGGTTTTCCTGCACTGAAGAATCTGAAATCCTGAATGGCGTGCTGAACCATTCACTAGCACAGTCTAGCACGTTACAGTGATGTAAAGATAAAAGTGTGTAAGTTTACTTGTTGTTTTGTTAATTGTCCAGGCTCCTACAGTTTAAAATGCACAATTTAATAGACCAAGGGAAAAAGCCCTTCAGGATAAAGTGATAGAGAATATTTACCTCCTCCTCAGTATTTGAAAGGTTTCCATATTCAGCTAAGGATTCTCCACATGGCATCCAGTTGTAGCATCCAGTGAGGTCCTAACACACAAACAGATGTTCAGTTTGTTTTTTATAGACTTCAAAAGTTCACTGGTTTCAAGACAGGCTGGTTTAAAAGCCTGTGCAGCTGAAGGTCTTCAAGGCAAACAGAAGCAACAGCAACAGGACTTCTGGGTACATAAGGGATCCTTGAAACCACACAATTTAGATAGATAATTTGTTGCTATGTTTTCTTCTCTTCGCATTTTTCATCGACAAATATTGCTGCTCTTTGTCTAAACTTAACGGTCTGTGTCCCCATCCCCCTTCAAGCATTCAACAGGTATATATACTTACAGAACATGGATTGGACAATCTTTTAAACAAGAACAATGGTAATATTTTCCGTCTTAGTTTAGGTAAAAGAAATCACCATGCCAAAGAAAGACAGAAATAAGTAACACGGTATGACAAAATCTCCTGTCACATATTGCAGGAACCCCACAATCTGTTGTCTCTGTTTGCAAAGTCCTTGAATTATAAGGACATATCATGCAGAATTATATGTCACGGTTGGATACTGTAATTACAATTGACAGTTACTGTTACCAGCCAGTAATGCTGGTGTGTCTGGGGGGGGGGAGGGAGGGATAAGGAAAACACTAACAAAAAAATCAAATGCATAGAAATTGTATCAAAACATTGATAGGACAATACCAATAAAGCTCACCGTTCTTTCAATACTCTTTATTAGGAGTATGACAAAAAAAATTCTTTATAAGCTAGAGATGTCTTTTTACATTAATGTTCACATGAAAATTTCTTACATTTAATGTTTTTACATGGACTCCAAATTGTTACTTCTTTTTAGCCACACAAAGAAAGTCAACTGTATCCATCTGAGCTTTTTAAACTCACTGCAGGGAGGGGAGCTGGTAGTCTGGGTGCAGACGCTATCTGAAATGAAAGCTAACAGTTAACAGCAGTCCTGGTTTAGAGGGTCAGCGCAGCAGCCCAACTGCAACTTGCTGTGCCTGGAGGGAGGAGGGGGTCCAATCTGCAAAGGAGCTCTATCCTTCAGCTGCTGACTTAACATGTTGTCACAGGAACCTGGAGAGCATGGCTAATGGTGCCCACAAAGGGAAAACAGGGGCCAAGGTCACTCTGCAGCACTGTCTTGGGACATTACCCAGTTTGGGGACAGTCCTACCGGGCTCCTCTTAGCTTAGGCTTGATGGGAGTGTATAAAGAGAGACAGGTAGCTGTCCCTAGGAAACCTCCATTGAGACAACAGCTTTAAATCCTTCTTCTGTTGATCACACAAAGAATCATTTGCATGAAACACTCCTGCATCAAAGTCCACATGTGCACATCAAGTTATTCCCTAATTTAGCCACTCAAAGTAGGTAGATTCATTAACATATTTTCAGAACAGAAAAGACAATTTAGTCATAAGGACTCCCTGAAACTGCACTAAGTGCCTCCAGCTGAGCTAGCAAGCATGATTTAAGAAGTCACCCAACAGGTGGGAGCAGAACCTTAGAGCTGGGCTGCCATCAAGAAGGGATGGAGGTAGATGATAAATGGGAACCACAAGCCTGCCCAGATCACTCCTCAGGAGAAGCAGGGCAACTGATGATAGGGCAGGGACTTGCAGCATGAACCAACACCTAGGGCTATTCCTTATCATATGCTTGAATCACAAGCTCAGCGGGGAAAGCCCTGTAGTCCCCTGAATTATGTGGGTACACTACTCCTGCTCATCAATTAAGCAATAAATGTAGCAAGTTATAATGGAGATACTAGTATTTGCATGTCAAGATACCCAGCAAGCCAAAGCCAGAAGTGAAAAAGTCATTTAACACTTGATGCGCTGCCACAGAAGTCAGCTGGAGCTCCAGAACCTCCTGTGAGTCTTGGGAACATTCATATAAACCCAGTGGTCACACTTTGCAGGGGGGTTACACAAAGGCTAGTGAAGCTGCCAGGCCGGCTTTCTCTCAGCCCAAAGCCTTTGGCAGGGGCTGAGACTGGCTGAACCTCACCACCGCCACAGCTCTGAGTGGGCTCTGCAATCTTCCAACGGCAGCACCTTCTCCTGAACCACGCACAAACACACCTCTTCCTTTTGGGTACTCCACCTCCTTCCTTCTATAAAACGAATGGGGCCAGAACTAAGTCACACTTCATCCTCATTTTCCTAGTTTTCTTTCCATGGCTTACTTTTCTTTTCCATGCTGCAGACCTTCTATTCTTTCATTTTACTCTCCTTCTCTCTTCTGCTTCCCTCTCTTTCCCCCTCCCCCTGCTTTCTCTCCCTCTGCACTTTGTGAACTGCTGCTGCAGTGCTGAAGTCCAAAGTTCAGTAACTTGCTAAGCACACAGATAAATATGAACCTTGGAGAATTTACATTGCTCCAATGTAAACAGATAGCCAAGGGTCCCTTTATCAGCACTGGCTCAGGACAGTTGTGGGGGGTCTGAAGTGGCTCAATTTTGTATTTTGTTTTTTTTGGGGGGGTGTAAAGGCGGGAGGCTGTGCCGTGCCCACTCTCCTGACAGTCGGGCGTGTTACCTCAGGAACATGGTATAGGGAAGCTGGAAGCAGGATAACCCGAAATTCAAATCCAAGAGACACCAGCCTGAAGACCATGGTCTCAAAGCTGAGTCATCTTCAAGTGGAGCTGCTGGGAGCGCTGCTGGAGTCGGGGCTAACGAAGGAGACCCTGATCAAGGCGCTGAGCGAAGTGGAACCCTACGTGCTCCAGAGTGAAAGCCAGCGCGCTATCAATGCCCTCCAGACAGAGAAAGGGGAACCCTGTCCCGACATCCCCAACCTCCCCAATGGAATGGGGGAGTCCAGGTTATCAGAAGATGAAACCTCTGATGATGGGGAGGAATTTACCCCTCCAATAATGAAGGAGCTGGAAAACTTGAGCCCTGAGGAGGCTGCTCACCAGAAGGCTGTGGTGGAAAGACTATTACAGTAAGGACAGATTTGCTGCTCCTCTTTGCTGCTTTCTTGCACTCTTCCCTCTAAATCTCTTTTCCTTTCCCGTTCCGCTCAGTGTCCCTAGTATTCACAGTTGACCCAGCTGCACAGAGACAGGCTTCATCCATACCAGGACTAGCAGCCCCAAAACACTCCCCAAATTCTTTATAAATGCTCAAACTTTCCTTTCAGCTCACATAAAATGCATGAAGGGAACCATGGAGCCTGATAACATATTTGAAGGGCTTATATTGTCAGGCTTCAGAACAGTCTGCGGCCTGTATAACTTCCATCTCTCTCACTGAATGTTGGATTTAAATTTCTAATAGGATTCATAATTTCAGTCATCAGGGGAGGAAAAAAAATTTAAAAAATCTGGTCACTCTTAACTGGTGCTGCATTTGCCTGAGGATATACAGTAAAGTGAAGTAGTAATGTTTTGCTGCTACATTTAAGGAGATTAATATTGTTAATTTTACTGTTTTTTGCTATAGATCATTGGTCAAAGACAAACTAAGAGAACTTGTTCTTGTCATTCTTGTGAGTGCAAAGTTCTCCTGACTTCAGTGGGGATTTTTCTTGTAGAAAGAGCACACACCAAATACATGTAGATGTTAAAGCCTGGGCAGAACACTCTAGCCTACTATTCACTGCCTGTCACAAATACAAAGTACACAGGCAGCAACAATTACAGGTTTTACTGCCACAAAAATTTGCCTTTGCATACAAGCACTTCTGAAACCAAAAGACAGGAAGAGTTCCCCAAACCAAAAAGCCTCATTACAGACTCAGAGAACCATTCACCAGGATTCCCATTTGGGATTCTTGCTGGGATACAATTCCCGTGGGCAACTTAAGAGGTTTGTCCAAGCAAGGATCAGGTCCATCCTACCTATCTATCACAACAGAAGCAGAATCTTGCCCATCTGTTTTGGGGGTATTTTGAAATGACAAGCTAATAGAAGACAAAAAGATGCAGCAACATCCTGCACTGAAAATCTTCACTAAAACTAAAATCATCTAGAGAATTTCTCAGGCTTTCTGATCACTCCCTTTCATGTGCAAAGGAAATGAACATAAAATGTAACAACAAGAAGCAAACATCAAATTCCACCACAAAAGGCCAGAGCTAGAAAAACAGCATTACAAGAGTTAGCATTCACTGTAAATACTTAGGAGAAGAAAGCTCCCTGGTAGATTGGGAGTTGATGACTCTGCAGTACCCAACAGAGGAAAATTCACTGGATCAGCTCTTACCTGGGTGGGGAAAACATTCCCAATAATTCAGTCTTTTTTCTGGCCCAGTACGTGTCTCATCTCTTCCCCACTTCCAGCTCTGTCACATCTTTTAGTCTCCTCTGTTCCCTTTACCTCTTTCCCCTTCTTTTTACATATTTCCCTTCTCTCCCCACTTTTGTCTCTGCTGCTATCCCTCCCATTTTGTTGTCTTCTTGGCTAATTCTCTCTCTCCCTTCCACTCTTTTTCTTCCCCTCATCCTCGTCTCCTTCTCATCTTCCTGAGTCTGCGTACAGGTCTTGGGGTAGTTTGAGCCCAGTGGCACCGGGCGGGCCCTGGCTAGTTACTAATTATCCAGTGGCTTTATTATTTCTCTTTTGTCTTATAAATTTATAGATGAAAAGACCCTGATAAGCTTTTTGATCATTAACTTCTGATGGTTTATCAGGTATCTCTCCACAAAGGAAGCCATGGAAGTTGAAGAGCACCTGGCTTTGTCCCATTTTCTGTAATGAATGGGTGAAGCAGGGCTGAAGTGCCATCCGCTGTGATCTAAGAACAGCACACAGATGGAGGGAATTCCTTCCTGCCACCCTCACTTAGCATGAATTCTGGTATCTGATCCTCCCCGTCTTTCTAGGACCTTGCTGCCAGTCTTTGCTGTGCTTACTACCAGCCTCAGCACAACGGTCTCAGACCTCTCTTGCAAACCTGTGATGTTAACGCTTTCCAATGAACAGTCTCACATCTCTCTCTAGACAGTCAGTTGAGTAGCATTCCCATTTTGCAAATGGGAACTGAGGTACAGAGAGATTCTATGATCTACCTACAACCCTAAGACAGCACAGAGAGGGCTGGGCAAGAACAAGGATCTCCTAAGCCTCATATTAGGTCTTAATTGCAAAGCTTTATTCTGAAACATCAGAGTTTTCTTTCATCAGTCCCCTGTACCACAGGATAAAGCAATTTACTTCTGCTGTTGAGGACAGTATGAGGGGACGAGACACATCAGTTCCATAAGTATACTTGTAATTTTTTGCTGGAGGCATATAATAGATCAAAATTAGTCACAGCAAAATGAAAATAGTAGGAAGTCAGTATTGACATGTTTAAAATTTCTGGTCAAAAATTTAAAAAAAGCAACTGTATGTCTGAGAATCTATTCAAAGCACCTGAACCAGTATCAGGGTTTGGTAATACATAAGCAGTTGTTACCTACTAATAAACTTCCTTTGTTTTTAAGAACAAACCTTTCCATTAATAGATGCGTAACGGTAATGTCCTTAAAATAGTATTGTAAGCATTGTAAGACAGGGCAGAACAGTCTATAATAGAAATTAATCCCAACAATAGATAAAAGGAAGGCAGGCAAGAATCTCCATGCCCAGGGATTCCCAGTAAATCTTCAATGCTTGCAAAGCTATTTCAGCATCTACACAAGGATTTCAAATCCAGAAACCAGATGGAGGCACTTCAGCCTTTATGCAGAAGCCTCTCTGGGCATTATTAACAACTCCTAGTCTCATGCTGTAGACCACATTTTAACAGAGAGATTTACTTGTGGGCAGCTATTACTGATACAAGAAACTCTTCGTGGTAACTGCAGCCATTCCTTATAAAGTAGAATCAGGAAAGTGTCTGTTGCTAGGCTTTCCAGGAGCTGGAAAGGAAAAAAAAATGATAGCACCAAGAGACCAAGTATGTCCTCACAGGACCACTAAAGTTGAAACCACAGTTTGGAAAGCACTAGTCAAAGCTGAGTGAAACAGGATGTAGAGAAGATACACCCACATGACTGAGTGCACCTGTGAGTATTGATTAGATTTTGTCTCTACAGAAAAAAATGCTAAAGGCAGTTCAGACAAAGGTTTCTCTAGTGAGGAATTAACATCATTTCATTCTGTCCCTTAATCTGTCTCACTGATCTTCCATAGATTTACAGTTTAAATAAAAACATTCTTTCCATATCACTCCACACAGAAAACAAATTGTATCTATGATAAAGAATAAGTCAGTTGGGAGATAGAGCTGTGCGGAGTAATTTCCAGATATTCCCCAGAGTAGAAAGAGAGAGGCTACCTTGGGGGAAGGGACAGATCATACTACTGCAGGTACAGCAAATGGAGAGAGGTATAGCAACAATTCACCTGTAGGGCAAGGGGTGAAATTCCACTAGGAAAGAGAGAAATTGAGATAAGCAACAGATTTCCCCTGGAGGCAGGGATAAAAGTATATTTTCCATGAGGAAAAAAGAAAACAAAGATATATAATGATAAAGGTTCAGTCTCTTCCCCATGTAAGCGGTGTCTTAGAAGGGCTCTAGCTGGGGAATCTGGAGATGAAGCTGCCACACCCCTTTCATTTCCACACACAAGCCAAGATGAGGCAAACGAGGCCAAGTTCAACAGAAAGGAACCCTGCCGGGACAGTCTTACCTTCCCTGCTCTCTGCCTAGCCCGGCTCCAGGCTGTGCACTGACATCAGTGAGGGTTGTCTAGCAGGCTCCAGAAGAAAGGGCCAGAGGATGGTCCTGAGTACTTCACAGAGTACTGAACCTCTGTTTAAGCAAGGTTTGGTCCAAAGCAGCAATTCAGAACCCACCTCAAGGAAATGAAGGCTTCTCTTGCCTGAGAACAAGAAAGAAAAAAAGGAGAGACAGACAGAATGAGGAAGAGGAGGGGAAAGAAAGGAACAAAGGAAAAAGAAAGAGAAAAGTCAGGAAGAGTGAAGGAGGGAGAAGGTCCCCGAATGTTACATCTCCAGCTCGCTGGTATGGGTTTTCTTTAATGCTAACAACTTGATATTTACTTTCCATTTAAATTTGAGATGTTGCTATAAATTATCAACCAGCCTCTTGTTCCCTTTGAGTTTATAACTAACTACCTGGGTTACTTATTGTTCAGGTAACAAAAGGGAGGTGAAAACGCCCTTAAAAAGTGACCTCAGAACTAAGAAAATGGGAAGCTGGCATGGAGAGGGGACCCAGGCCCCTGTGGTTGGGATGAGCCAGGAAAAGGGGCTATGCTCAGATGGCAAGAAGCAACTGACAGCAGGAGAACAAGACTTGAGAAGAAGGAAGTAAAACTAACTGTGTGAGAAGAATTTGGAGACAGAGATTAGACCCTGAAAACAAGGGAGGAATGGGGAGACAGTTTGAATCTGGGGAGAAAGGGAAGCTACAAAGCAGGAAACAGGCTTGGAGATAGAAAAGGAGAGCTTGACCAAGGCAGACCCATTTCCACAGTTCTGACTCACTGAAGCAATTGAGATTTTAGTGTAACTACAACCAGAAGAACTACGTTTAGGGTGAAATCCTGCCCTCTTAACAGTCAATGACAGTCTTACTGCTAGTGAAAGAGTGAAGGTTTCAACTTACAATATCTTAGTCAATGATGAAGGCTCTGCAGGTGGAACTATGTATTTGGGCAATGGTTCACGCAAGGGTTCAGCTGACCAACCGCCATCACTCATTCCGTGATGTAGCCTTGAGCCAAAAGGAATTGCTGCATTGGTATTACAGCCTGTGCTTTGACAATGTATAGAGTAGCTAGGATTTCACGCAACCGTCCTACGAAATCATACTGTACTAACATTCCCCTGCACTGTTTTGCCTCACAAAGCTCCCTGCTTTGTCTCAAAAGACGACAGAAAAACCACAGGGCTTTAACCACTGTGCGAAGAGACTCATGGATACATCCTGCTTTATTCCTACCACAAAGTGACCATCTCAACAGGGGAGACAAAAGCGACTCATGATTGGGGCACAGGAAAGAAATCGACATGTAACAGAGGTTTCCATCAGTGACAACATAGTCCTTCTTCTTCCCATCTGACCCAGAACTCAAATCTAAGAGACCAGAGGTTCCAAGTCTGAGCCTTTTCTCCTTTTTATAGGGACTTGTATAATGAATTCAGGGTACAGGTGCTGGATAGACTATCACAAATACAAAGGGAGGAGATTGGTCTTTGGTTTGGACAGCAGGAGAAGAAAAAAGAAAAACAACACACTGAGAAAAGAAAAGCTTTCATAAATTCAGCCCAGTTGGAGGCTTTTGAAAGACAAAGTTGGTTAAGGGAAGAAGCTAGAAAATAGAAGCCTCTATAGGAAGCATCCCATCATAAAAGAGAAACACATGTTCCTATTTTAAGAAAGCAGGTTCTTCAGAAAGCTGTAACTGACACTGTTTGTGTCACACTAACTGCAGCAAAGCTTGCTCCTTGGACTACCCAGCCACTGGGAGAGAGGCTGCAGGGGAACAGAGATAAGGGTGTTTGTACTGAAAGAACAGGTGTGGACTTTGTCCTCTTTATCACTTCGCAACCTCTGGCAACCTCCTGAGTCAACAAAGCAATGAACAGTACAGTTGTTGCCTGTTGCTCAGACCTGTGTGTTCTTGTGACCATTTCTGCACAATCCTAGGTACCTTTTTCCCCCTCATTGCTCCTTTGATGCTGGTGTTGGATGCGACACCACTGTATTTCTACAGCATGCAAACCATTTCCACCAGACATTTCACATAGAAAGCACAGAAGGATGCTCTTTGTTAAAAGTGAACCAGAGGCTTTTCTGTAGAGAGGCTCCTGCACTGCTTGGATCCAGACTGCCTGGTTTCACATCTTTATTTTTACCGTGATTTTCAGCTCTGGTGAAATCAATACACACAACGAAGTCACAGTCATATTTTCTCCATTTTCCTTAGGAACCTTCATGGATATTCTAATCAGAGATCCTAAAAACCAGAGATTCATATTCGTTATGAAATCCCAAATCAGATTAACTTCTCAAGTTTTGTGAGTAGGTCTCAAATAGGTCTATTCCCTCAGCTGCTACCCCAAAGGAGGGTTGCAATAGGAGGAATTAGTCATTTGCCTGTTGTTCTCGTGCTTAGAAGCTTTGAGTGGATTGGATCTAAATGTGAATCAGTGTTTGAGTAACATGTAGCAGATGTGCAAGAACATAATCCTGGATGGCTTGGTGTATACATATGCATATACGGCTGTTACGTCACAGTATAATGAAAGCCTGTTTTCATTTCCTGAATCACTGCAAGGCAACCCAACCTGGACCAGAATCAGGGCATGAGCAAGGTTCAGCCTAATAGCACAATGAATCTGTCTTGGAAAATTAAGTACACCTACCCAAAGCACCTATGCCTTAAAGAAAGGGGGTTAGAGAAGAAAAGTTATGTAGGAAAAGGGAAGAGAGAGGTCAACTCTGAAAAAGAGATCTGTAGTCATAAAACATCCAACTGAGTACTGAAATGCAACATCACTTCCCTCCTCAAACCATTTCTCACTAGCAGCAAAAATGCTTTATATTCACATTACTTTCCAGCAGAAAGGGCCATTCCTTACATTACTGGTCAGCACTTTCTGTCATTTACAGATGACAACTGCCTAGACAGAACAGCCCAAAACCTTGCATACAAATGAGCACAGACAGCAAAGACTAAGGCCATGTATTGGGAAATTCCTTTGATAACCAAAGAGTCCCCTTCTAAGGGCAGATCAAAGTGCCTACAGAGAACAGTTTAAAGTAAGCTAGTGCTACACCTTTTGCACTTCATTTCTAATACCATGCAGTTTTTACCCTGAATGCAGGGTCAAAAATGAACAAGGTACCACACCGAGGAACAGCTTTCCCTCATGCAGCCAGTTAACACTCCAGACTCACCAAACACAATGGTGATGACTGACATGCAAGGTGCACCTCAGGAGGTACTAGTGCACTGCCTTGGAATCCAGGTCTGCTGAGTGCAGGTGTTGGATCTCTCTCTCCTGAGAAGTGTTTTCTGCTCCTTCCAGAGAGGATCCCTGGCGAGTAGCAAAGATGGTGAAATCCTACCTCCAGCAGCACAACATCCCTCAGCGTGAGGTAGTGGACACTACTGGTCTGAACCAATCTCACCTCTCACAACACCTCAACAAGGGCACTCCCATGAAGACCCAAAAAAGGGCAGCCCTCTACACCTGGTATGTCCGCAAGCAGCGAGAGGTGGCCCAGCGTAAGTATGGCAACAACTGTTCTCCTGTCTCAATTTCATAAAGGTCTCTGCTCAACCTTGCTAATCCTTACTCCCTATTTTTATCAAGGAAAAATGGAAGGAAAAGCCACTTTTAGCAGGAAGCTTGGAGAAGTCTAGGTCAGTATTCAGTGGTGAGGTGAGCCAAACAATACATGGAAAAATACTCCCTTGTGAAGCAGCCTGCAGTCACCCACCCCACCCTCCATTTGGCTGAAGAGAAGCAAACTACTACTCTCCATTTGCAATTAAAGTTCTACACCCATCTTCAGACTAAAGCAGTGTAGTGGACAGATGACAGAGACAGAATTTCTGCCCGAGAACTATGCTTTTGCAACTTCAGCAAAAGCAACAGTTCCTCTAGCTGCAAAAAGCAGCACGCTGCTGTACTCACTGTAAAAAACCACTGTGGGCTATCACCTTGTGAAAAACCACTGCAGGCTATCACTTTATGCTCTCTAAGGCCCTTCACTACAGGCACCCATGGGGAACTCATCCCTGCAGAATGCACTTCTGGAATGTGTCTTCTGATGCCATCTGAAATCTGTCTTAATTTTGTATTGGTGGGTTGCAAGTAAAATGAGACATTTGGCCTTTGGATGGTTTTGGAAAGCAGGACTCCAGTCTTGCTTACTCTAAACTCAGCTGCGTTTGCTTTCACTACTCCAAGGTGGGAACAGAGACACAATGCATGCAAGAGAAAGGACAGGTAAATATGGTCCTGCTGGGAACATCTTATCAGTTTTAGCAGGTTATAAAACTTTATTTGCACCCCATTTAAGATTCAGCCCTCTGTCTTCTATGAGATATTCTCCAAGGGTAAGCTGCATTGGGCCTGCTAGGCACCCAAATAGACAGAACTATTGGAAATGCTTCCAGAAAGCAAATTCCCTTACCACTTTGTGCCTGCAGAATTCACACACGCTGGCCAGGGTATCCTGACAGAGGAGCCCATGGGAGATGACCTGCCCACCAAGAAGGGAAGAAGAAACCGCTTTAAATGGGGTCCTGCCTCACAACAGATCCTGTTCCAAGCCTATGAGAGACAGAAAAACCCCAGCAAAGAAGAGAGGGAGGCACTGGTGGAAGAGTGCAACAGGTAAAGATGGGTGTCTGAGGAAGAGGGGCACAGCAGGGCCGCTCTGCATTCTTGGGGTTTACTAGCACCTATGAGAGGCAGGCTAACAGTACAGCAGTGGATGTCACCACTGACACCAGCCACGTTTGAATGAAATGCCACAACTGAGCATTCACTGCCCACAAAGGATCAGTAATGCCTTGTGTCTTGCTATACCTGGCAGGATCCTTCCACACAGCATGCCAGATCATAGCTGCTTTGGGGCTGCACACTTACTGTGTCTCGTGACTAAGCCCGGCTCAGCAAAGGTCTTCTTGTGCTTTCCCCCAACAGAGCAGAGTGTATTCAGAGAGGTGTCTCCCCATCTCAGGCCCAGGGACTGGGCTCGAACCTGGTGACAGAGGTCAGAGTTTACAACTGGTTTGCCAATCGCAGGAAGGAGGAGGCTTTCCGGCACAAGCTAGCCATGGACACCTTCAGCGGACCGCAACCCACCTCTGCTCCCCCTCTAACTCCTCATAACTCTTCCTCCCTCCAGCCACCATCTGCCCTCTCACCCAGCAAAGTTCACGGTAAGAAACAACCAGTGGGCAATCTGAAAGAGGCGTGGGTGAACCTACCCAAACTCAGTCACCAAAACAGTCTCCCACGCCCACCCCTTTAGGAGGCAAATCTACAGATAGAAAGAGATTTGCTACAAGGGAAGAGCACCAGTGACAAAGAGACCATGTCTGAGGAGAGTGGCTAGAATAGCAAGGGTGACAAAGTTCAGTAACAAAACTTTCAGCCAAATCTCCTTGCTTAACTCTTTGACATCCTGCACTCCCTCACGGCTGGCAGGCAGTAATCCCCTTTCAAGGAGTCATGCACGGGCTGCGATCAAGTCAGTTCTGTACCCTTTGACTCACGTGTATGCCTCCTACTCTTTCCCATACGTATCAGCACCATCAGATTCTGTGACTGACTCTTCACGCATCAGAAAAGGTCGTTCAGAGCAGAGCCTTTTCAGCTTCATCGGCCAGAGCTGGTAATTGCTCTCATGCTGGGAAGAGATGATCTCACTGAGACTCTCCTCTCTACACCCACATCCAGAAGGGTGGTTCCTAATGAACCCTGCTTGCTCCCTGCAGCACATGCAGCCATACCTTAAAGCCGGTATTTGTGGAAGTAGTTGCACCAAGTTACAGAGGAAAGCCAGGGCAGGGTGGCGAGAATGCCTGTTCTCCTGATTCCCCTACTACCCACCTTGTCTCTGCTTCAAACTTCTGAAGGCAAGCGCCTGCAAAGGAAACTGAATTTAGTGCTTGCCGATGTTTCTCAGTTTCTCATTTTTGACAACCAGTTTCCCTCCTGTTGTGATGCAGGAGTGAGGTACAACCAGCAGCCAGCTAGCGAGGCAGAGTCCTCCAGCAGCAACCACCATGGGAACAGCTCCATGGTGACCACCCAAACCATCCTGCATCAGGTTTCTCCCCCCGGACTGGAGCCCAGCCAGAACCTACTGAGTACAGACACTAAGCTGGTAAGTGATGTATACTTAAGTTCTGGTGACTGGAGGACATCAGGTCCTCTGCCCGTGGTTACAGTATGGACTATTCAGAAGTGGTTTTTCCTAGAGTACTCTTAAAACCACCTTCTTGTAGAGATACTACATAGCCACTTTGCACTGACCATGTAACATGAGCAGTCCTGAGATACATGTGGTCTCTAGACTGCTGGTGAGGGTGGGTATTAGAGCATGAAAGCAAGAAGTATAGCCATTTCCTTACAATCAATCAAAACAGTCTATTCTGAAAAGGTATGACATGATTTCCTTCCTCCCAGGAAACCCTGTTCTCTCCCCAGTGAGATTCTCATCTCCAACTCCCATTTGAACCCTACACATCTCAAGATAGTTGATCAGCCACCAATGGGATTAACAGAACAGAGATCCATAGTTATATCTATCTTACCTGTAAAAATTAAGCCCAACAGCCTGTATGCAGCACGTACCATGGAGACACATACTGGATATCTAGATTGTAGCAATCTGCCTTCTCAAAGCAAATTTCCTTTTGACATTTGACTACACCTTTTCCCACATAATTAGCAATGAAGCATTAGAACTACATGACTGATCATTTTCAGTTTGCACATGTTCCCTTGCTGACAGGGAAACAGTTGGCAGAACTTTGCATTAGTGCATGCTGGCCTGGTGTAAAGTTAAGTTCACTATAAACGAGTATGATTTAAATCTCATCTTGTCACTCACTTTGCTGGCTTTCTGGTCTCTTTCTGAATAAAAAAAAAAGTCTCTCATGAGGTGCTGAAAATCTTCTACAGCTGTCTTCTAAAATTGATATCAAGGTGATACGTCCCACTGTTTAACCTGTTGGTGCTTACTCTTACTAAAGATTCCTTACAGCTTTTTGTCTGAGGGGAGAAAAAAAAAAAGGTATAAAGCATTGAACTTTCTCTGTCAGCCAAATTATTAGAATGCTTCTTTGTTGTTCCACAGTACTTCAACCACAGGTCTCTAAAGGGCCCTGCAAACTCAAAACCCCATTAGAGCATAGACACAGGTTATGTGGTTCATTTTAGAGGCTGAGAAAACAGTCAAGTTATTAAGTTTCTCAATGACTCAAGGACAGACTGAATCAGCAAGACACACAAGCACAAACAGTGCTGTTCTATCTAACAGGTACTTTTCCTCTCTAACAGCAGGAAAGTGCCAGGTAACAAGGCCCGAAGAACAGACTGTATGAGAAAAAAGTCTAAGGAAACTTTTCAGCAACTCCTTTAAAATCTCAATCCAAAAAACTCACTGACCACTAAAAGACACTTGCTGGGAGAAAGAGAAATTACAGGCATTTCTCAGAGGAAATGATGAAAAAGAAAAGAAGAACTCCTGGATTCTGTGCTGAACTCTGCAGCTAAAATTACTATGTAAAACTACCTGAGCCTCTTAATCTCTCTGACCATCATCTTCTACTCTCAGTTGTAAAACAGAAGATAAACTTTCCCTATAGTGAATGCAGTGGGACTAATCTAATTCTTGTTTGTAAAACCCTTATGATTTCTTAAATGTGAAAGAACTAAAACAGCAAGGATTTACTCTTAGTATTTCAACAGCTGACCTTTGCTAGTTAATTGATGAGCACAGGGGAACTGCAGAGAAGCAGATGTGAAGTCTTTCAAGTTAGCAAGGGGTCAGAGCAGGCAGGAAGAGGGAAGGACATTTACCACAGCTTTAGGACTCTCCATACTCAAACTGCTGTAGATGGCATTTTCACAGTCCTCCTTTCACACAGGTCTCAGCTCCTGGAGGAACTCTCCCTCCTGTCAGCACCCTGACTGCCTTGCACAGCCTAGAGCAAAATCCACATGCATTGAGCCAGCAAACTCAGAACCTCATCATGGCATCACTGCCGGGTGTTATGGCAATTGGAGCTGGTGAGACCTCATCCCTAGCACCAGCATTCACCAACACAGGTGCCTCCACCCTGGTGATAGGTGAGTAGTGTTCTGTAATTACTCTGCTTATTAGGATTCGGATGAAGAGCTATCTGTAACTGTTAGAATTACCTGCCTCCTCTTCAGAGACAAAAGCACTAAGTTGGCAGTGATACACATCTGGGGGAATTGTCACAAACACTAAGGATTGTCAGCAGCACTACTTGCAAGTACCAATGGAATTAAGGGACAGATGTTCCTTATTCATGTTAGAATTAAGTTACACACAAACCCACAAGTCTTAAGAGCAAGAAACTTTTGCAATCTATTCCTATGCCGATGTTTTGTTTTGCTGCTCTGCATCTCCCCAAATATAAATGTAATACTTCCTTAGAACTATGAAAATTGAAGCATGTTCATAGTGCTTGAAAGACACAACATCCTGTTCTACTTCCTACAAAGAGCAGCATATGCCTTTGGAATCTACAGCAATTACTATTTTTTTTTATATTTTTCACTTTGACAGCTTTTCTGAACTTGTATGAGATTTCTTTTCATTCCAAGACTAATCTACTGCCAAAGTGCATCTTATTAGATAAAGGAAAATAAAATGTATACTCTCCTCTTACACTTTCTCCCCAGGAAGAAAGAAGCCTTATTTTGTTCCATGGTGACAGCTGTGAACTAATTTCCATTTCCTCATTTCTACCCAAGATTATGATATGGGTTCTAATTCTGTGCAAAAAACAACAACAAAAATTGGAGATTGCCACACAGTGGAAATCTCTCAGCACTGGAGAGACTTGCTGATTTACAGGAACAGGGTCTGAACAGCTGTGGGAAATGGGTAGTAATGTGGGAAACCTTCTACCTCTTTCTCACTGGTCCAAATTCCATAATCTGGCATCGCAAGCAAAATGATCTTAAACTCCATTCCATGTGGCTGGACAGCTACAACATAGTTCTCTCTGTGGCCAACAGCTTCATAAAAAAAGAATAAAATTAACTGGACACTGAGATGACACTCTGAGTTTACTTCTGAGCAAGGCCTCCCCAGTGGAACTCTGTATCAGGTTATCACTAAACTGGGAAGTGATCTATACCAGTACGCAAAGATGTACCCGAGAACAAACATTGGAAATCAGAGGTGGTTTTATGGTACTGTCTGCACTGTACATTTTGCATGCTCCCACTTTGCTTTCACAGGCCTGAAATCTATTCTTAATCACAGATAACAAATGGAACACCTGAAAAACAGGAGCCAAAAATCACCCTGCAACAACAGGCCTGCCATGATGACTATTTCAGATGCCCCTATTGCAGAGCAGCCACACTCCTCCCATACTGTGTGACACTACTGTCATCAGTCCTTGTTTTTTAGGCCTGGCCTCAACCCAGCCCCAGAGCGTACCTGTAATAAACAGCATGGGGAGCAGCCTCACTACCCTGCAGCCTGTCCAGTTCTCCCAGCAACTGCACCCATCCTACCAGCAGCCCCTCATGCAGCAAGTCCAGAGTCACATCAACCAGAGCCCCTTCATGGCTACCATGGCCCAGATACAAAACCCTCACGGTAAGAACATGAACTTGTTTGCTCAAGCAAACAACAACAAAAAAAAGACTGTCTGGAGCATTTGCTGGGTCCTTGGGCTTGCAGCACTCCATTTTACTCTTCTATTATTGTTGCTTTAATTATGAAATTGTCTTTCTCTTGCATTTATCTCCCTGTCCCTCCACTCCCACTGTTTTGGAGACAGACAGCAGATCCACATGCATGAGGACAACTCAACCAAACTAGTCTCCTGCAAACCTCCAGCATCCACACAATCTTGTTTTCTTTCATGCACAGCTCTCTACGGTCCCAAGTCTGAAGTGGCCCAATACACACATACAGGCCTCTTACCACAAACCATGGTGATAACAGATACAGCCAATCTCAGCGCCCTGACTAACCTGACACCAACTAAACAGGTAACAGCCTTTAGCACATGTCTTTGTTCTCCTACCCTAGAACTGCACCAGTCTGCAAGTAGCTCCTTGCTCGTCAAGAGTTTTTTGGTGTGTGGTCTATGCCATTGTAGCAGGATGATCTTTCTTATCTCCTCACCTTGCTGGTACCAGCTGCAATACTGGCGGCATTAAAGCAAGCTCTTCATTGCATCATCAAGGAGTATTTTATCTCCTTGGAAACAGCACCTGCTCACTCTCCTCTCATGCCTGTTGGAAGGGATGTAGAAACCAGGCACTGTTAACTTTCTTTTCTCTAGGCATTCACCTCTGACTCCGAGACTCACACAGAGTCTGGAATGCATACACCGGTGTCACAGGCGCCAACGATACATTTACAGAACCAAGACACAACCATCCAGCACCTTCAGCCAGGCCCTCGCCTCACCTCAAGCCCTACTGGTAAGAGCAGCAGCCACTATTATCTTAAACCATGTATTGCCTAGTTTCTCTTGCCAGCACTGTAAAATCCAATTAGAAAATGGTAACTGGGGCTCACAACTCTCTAAGAGGGCTCTACCAGTGTCTTGGGAGGTTTGAAAAGCTGATACAAGGAAAAGATTCAGAGCACAGTCTGTATAAGGCCAGGCTGTGGAAATGGGACCCTTCCTTCAGAATCTGGAAAGGAAAACAAAAATATTGACAAAAATCAGTGTCCATGAGTGTCCAGTCCTGTGGGCAGTTTTCAGGGCTGAAAAACCCAAGACTCCCTCAAGAAGCGACTCCAGTTGGGTCTTCCCAATTCTAAGAGAAGAACTAGGACATTAACAATCAACTAGAATCCTCAGAACTGAACACTCTGGAGATTGTCACCCTCCATGTTTTCAGACTAGCTGTGGACTTAAGCTAGGTATACAATGGCACACAAAATGGAAAAAGTTATGCCCCTATGCCAGGAGAGTTCAGTCATGCTGGAAATGTGTGAGCACACATAAGGGGTCTGCAGTGAGAATTTGTACTTAACTTCTGCCTGTGCCTTTGACAGTGTCCTCCAGCAGCCTGGTGCTGTACCAAAGCTCTGACTCCACCAACAGCCACAGTCAGCTTCTGCCATCCACTCACAATGTCATCGAGACCTTCATCTCCACACAGATGGCATCCTCCACTCAGTAATCAAGACTACTAGCTCAAGGGTGACTGCCATGACCAACCTGTCAGGTGCAACTCCGGCTGTGTTTGCCATCACTGTCACCACGGGAAGGAAAGGCTGCTGCTCTCAGCTGACCTCCAGCCCCTACTGCCTCATACAAATCCCTTACTCAGCTGCCTCCATGAGAGAAGATGTCTCAGGCTCAAGACAGAAGCCATGGAAAGAGGATGCTGGCACCGCTGAAATTCACTGCCCCCCAAACAAATGAGCAAACCCAAACCCCACAAGCCAGCCTAGAACAACCAGATATCCTTTTGTGGCTGCCCAAGAAGGAGTCCCATCAAGATAGGGAACTGAATGCAATATGGCAAAAATGCCAGGGTGTGGATGGGTTTTCCATTCTGCTCAGCCTTCATCAAGCTGGGCCTGTACAAACCTGCCAACACTGGATTAAGCCATGCAGGAAAGAGCAAAGCTGAGCTGCCAAAGAAGGGACACTATCTTTAAAACATTCACCTCCTTTGCTGTAAGGAAGCACCAATGGGAAATATGAGAAATAATAGTATCTTGGAGGCAAGAGTGAGAGAACCTGGTTCCTGACGTTGCAATGAAAATCACCAAGAAACAGATTCAAGAATGGCTTGGCACAAGCCTGTCAGTATGGGATCACTGACTACAGGCTACAGATCCTTTAATTAACTACAAAAATACCAAACATTCTCAGTTAAAGATGACCTGCTCTAAAATCATGCTATCCTAGTGGAAATGGCTTGGTTATTTTTGATATAGCTCTGCTTTGTTTTAAATGCAGAAATTAAAGTTTAACAGCAGCAAGAAGATTCCAGTTCTCTGCATTAACCATGTGGATTCTCATCTCGTGCATCTTGCTGAATGAGCCGGGGGATGACATTCCCCACTGGTCCCTGACACTGCACAACACCTGGGAGGTTCCCATGCTCCACAAAGAGCAGCAGTTCCTTTAGTTGTTCTCTACAAAGATGTCAGCTTGGATTCATTTTACAGAACACGGTTCATCCTTAGCTTCCCTGTAGGCTAGATTCTGTAGTTCTTGATATGCAAATAATTACCCTGGGGTCTAAGAGTAGTCTTACTTGCACTGAGTGAAGGTTTTTAGCCCTAAGGATCTACTTAAATAATTCCTTTTCTAATTATTCCTCTCTTCTCTATTCACTCACAATGTTCACATCACTAATATGTCACTAGCCAGACATTAAAAAAACCCAAATTAACATGTTTTTGTCTTTGTGACCAAAACAGAGCTATGCTTTCAACTGAGAAATGGATGAAAATCCTTGAGACTTGAATGTGCTCAAGACTCTCAAAAGAGTAAGATACAAGGGAGAATTAAAAAAAAAAAAAGTCCAACAGTGAACTCTTTCAGTTATCATATCTGAAAATTTCAAAATTGCAGATGCCTATTACAGTTTTTATTGGTAAGAGCTTCCTCTAGATACCATCAACCATAAGAGACTAATTTCAGTAAATAGATTCTCTGAGGAATTCTATCTATAATTGTTTCCTAATCTCCCATGTGCATCAGTTGCAAATACATGTAACTTCCAGTTAGCATAAAAAAATCATCATAAAACGAGTCAAAAGGTAATGTTTAGACCACTATGCATTTGAAATCCTAGGTGTTAGCTTCAGTATACTGAAGTTTTAACTGCCCATAAGACAAGTAACTTCTGCTGGCATATTCAGTTAGATTACAAGCCAATTTTCTACTTCGTTTTCCATTTTTGGATGCCAACTGTGTTTTCTTGATTAAAAACCATCAACGATCTCACAGCAGGAAAGAAAACATCTTGGGTTTTCCTACGCTCAAAGAGCAACATTTCATGATTTCAGTTTCTCTAATCTGGCTTTCTGGTCTGCTGAATAGGGCCAGTAAATTAGAGCTACTGAAACCCAACAATCTTAAAAACTAAAGAAGAGTATTTATCCAGTAACAGGTCATTTCCTGAAATACTGGAACTGAAGTATAAATGGACTAAGAGCCATACTGAAAGCTACCAATACCACTGTATTTCAGGGAGACAAAAGTCATAAGCAACCAAAATAAGGACTGAAAGACAGTGACTTTTAAGTTAGGCTTAAGTCCTTCCTGTGGCAATTTCATAGCATTGATCACCAAGCAACTGAAGAGCCATCTTCAGCCTTCTTTATCTCTGCTGGGGGAGCCATCTGAATACAGCAAGAAAGCCACTGTTGTCCAAGACCTGCCAAATTAAGTAAGTCTAATAGTGTAGCAGAATTTAATAACAACAAATGCAATGAAAAACTATACATGACAAGAAATTTCAACAGATACAAATGGGTAAGTCTGTTCAAGTTGTAACAACCCTGAAATAAGCTCTGCACACTCTGTGTGCAGGGGCCCTGGCAAAGTGCGGATTACAGAGGGATTAGTAACATGGCAGGTTTCAACTACAGATTGTTACAATGATCACAGCAATAAAAATAAGGGGGCCCTGATATCTGACAGTATGCTTTTGATAAATGAGTCTCCCACAGGCTGGAGCTATTCTTAGTAGGAATCTAGGAGGAGGCAAAGAGAAAAAGGAGTTCATCACCTGTTGCCATGTAAACCAAATTCAATTTATCATATACTTTCTCCAGGACACAAGATTTGGTTTCATAATGTGAAGAAACAGACCACAAGGGATGCAGCTATAATTACATCCCTCTGTGACACAAGTCTGTGCACAGTATTTAATCCTTTTACGCTAGGTCTGCATAAGCAGCAGCGTAGATAACTGCTGTGCTAGGAGAACAATGTTCCCTTCCCCAAGGGACGCCAACAACATAGGAAGTCACTTAATTAGACTCTCAGGCCACTGAGCTTTTAGAACAGAACCTTTGCCAATTAATTTTCCCTCATCTGCAGCAACTCTTGTTAGTTTGTTGGGGTTTTTTTAGCATCCTTCATCCATCATAATCACCTGCCATTTGCAGAGCAAAATCTTCATTCTCTTTTTTTCTTCTTCTTTTTCTTCTTCGCAACTCCTGGCAACACTGAGTTCTCTGTATGACTGCTGTCCTGTCTCTCATGCTGTCCATCTGCAGGCACCAACCGTGGCAAATCTTTGCAGATCTGGTCACACTCTGCTGGGTCTATTATTTTCTCTTGAATATTGTTCTCTCCCCTAATTTTCTTTTTCTTCTTTTTTTTCTGGCTGTGCTCAACATAACCCTGACTCTGATCCTGGCTGGAATCCTGGGACAGTGCAGGAAAAGCACTTTGCTTCAGAATGTCCGTGGCTGACACAGCAGCCTCCTGGTACCTTTGCCACTCTTGGTCACTGTCCGTGTCACTGGAAAGGTAACAAAAGGAAAGGAAGTTCTGTTACACTTCAGCCTTGAATTCACCCAAAGCACAGACAGCAGAGTAATCCAAGATGATAACAACTGATATACATCCAGTGGCTCCGAGACACCAATACCTACAGTTAGCATTTAACCATTTTGAAGGCTGAGGAGTTCTTTACACACACTAGGAGAGGAAAGAACATCTCCCACAAACATTTCTAGTTCCCCAGCACTAAAAAAAGAAACAAACAAAATCTCCTCTAGTCAAATACAGGAGTCATAAATACACACTTCTCAAGCTCTTCAGCTTCCTATTCCCTCGCCACAGTCCCAGCTGCCTCTGAAATGTGGGATGCAATAGTACTTCAGGAGCAAAGCAGCTGACACCACCTCACCTGGAGCTAGATGGCTGTCTCCTCCTTGCGGCAGGGCAAGGCTCCAACCTCCCACAGTCTCCTGGGACAGAGGAAGAGAAGAGGCGAAAACCTGAAATATGTAAAGGGGAATTTTAGCCATGATATAAAACAGAGGTGAAAGAAATCAACAGCAACCTCCTGGGAAGCCTCACTGCTGTTATTGTATTGCTTGCTATAGTGCTTGACAGCAATTATCTGGGACTGTCTGGGAGGACTTGGGGCACCAAGATCACAGCTTCAAAGGAACAGCCTTCACAGATGCCAACAGAAATTCTTCTGTTGCAAATGCTTATTACTCAGTTGGGTGTACAACTGGCAATGGACAGGATCCATCCCACCTGTCATCATTTAACTAACATTGTCACAAAATAGCCACAATGGCTGTGACTAGAACTCACCGTCATCTGCAGGGTCAGACTGTTGCACAGAAGTTTGTGAAGGTCCTGATGAGTCCTTCAAGACAGTGATGAAACTAAACAGAAAACCCCAGTCAGATCTTAGACAGGTTTGTGCAAAATGAGCTAAAGTTGGGTATTTCTAGGAAACAAGACTATAGGGAGATGTTACATAGCTTCTTACTTTTTTCTTAGTGAAGCTGTCTCAATTCCCTGCTTTCAGAGCAGACCATGCCTTCTCTCCTTAACAATGCATGCCACCAGAATGACAGCTCTAAAGCCAGCTCTAAACACCAGGAATTCTAGTTCTCCAGGGCCATATTTACACAATAAAGACAGTGGCAGCCCAGTCAGAGGCATACTGCCAGCACAAGCCTGAATCAGGTATTGGTTTAGGTTGTAAGAATAAATGAAAGATTCTCATGCCAACCTTTAAATTATGAAGGTGCCAAGGCACCCAAATTCTACTTTTTCCTCCCCACAACCCATTCACCACTGAGGCAAATCGAGACAGGCAGTGCTGCACAGGGAGTCTTTACCAGAGGGGCACAGCACATGGGCCAGGTTAGTTCACAGAATATTGGAAGTTTGCATTAAATACAGGAGTGAAGGAGACAAGAAGAGAAACAACTTCTCCATATCCAGGTTGCATTCAGATCTTGAATTTCCTGGTTTTAGCACACAAAAGCATCAGTGTACTTGACCTATAGAACAAACTATTTTAGTATTGCTTGCCAATACCCATCGAGCATTGCTCCCAGTTTCTTTGCAACATGTGCTCTGAACTCTGGTGTTGTCTGTAGCTCATTTCCATCCTCATCATGACCGTTCACCTCACGCCTGTTTAAAAGAAGAATAATGATTATCTCTTTCCAGGCCATTAACATTTGGTGCTCTCGCCCAAACAGGAGATAAGGGACTGTAAAATCTCCTACCCGCTAGTAATCAATTCATACCTGATAGGGAAGACTGCTAAGAAAGATGGAAAATAGCTCAGTAGTAACAGTTCAGTTCCCAAGAGAGCACTAAACATTATTTAGCCATCTCCATCATAGTTAGTAATTGGATTATTTTTCTCATTGAAATAGCCTACAAAAGCAAATAATTTATGTCACAACATCCCTTCCCTTGCATGTAGTTCCTCTGTATTTTGGCAAAATTCATGCAAAACCTGCCCCAGGAGAGAGGATATTATTAAGTAGCCTGGCTGACAACCTTTGAAACTGAGCCTACAGAAATGCTGCAAACTTAGATAGGACAGCATCATCTCCACTGCAAGGTTCCTAATTCAGGTGTTGCTTTCCAGCTGATGAGTGCTTGCCTTTGCAATTGCAACATTTTTTGAAGAAAAATTTTTTTTTTTTTTACATGTAACTGTACTAATTCCTTCATGGGACACTTGCAGACCTGGGAGATTTCTGACAGTTGAAACTAATGCTGTAACTGACAGCAGCAATAAGTTTTCAACTTCTATATTCCCCCATTGCTAAAGGAATAAGAAATGTACTTAAAAAAACCTATTAGCTTTTTCAGATTTAAGCATCATTTCAGATTATGGCTGGACTAACTCCTAAAACAGAACAGGCCCTTCCAGTAGGAAGTTACCACAAGGCATTAACTGCAAGTAGCACAAATGCAACATATATCAATTTTTCCTTCAGTGAAACATCAGTCTGAAATGAGAAGCAAAAATACCTTAGGCTAGGCTGAGTGGGCTGTAAGCGATCCTTTATAAAGCCACCTGACAAAGGAAGGAGTAAAGGCAAGTTTAAAAGGCCTGTGACCAGGACCTCTCTAATTCACTTTCTGGCACGTATGATTTTACAGCATAAAGAATCGTGCCTGAAAGACAATCCACGCCCACCTTTGGGGGAAAACAGTTACGAAGGCAAAGGGAAACTTCCCACCGGCCAGGCTGTAGCAGACAACCTGCCCGGGAAGGGGCTCTGGCCCCGGCAGGAGGCCGCGCACCGCGGCGGCACAGCCGGCCGCCGGTGTGGCCGGGCCGGGCCGAGCCCCCATCCCAGCGGCCCGCCTCGGCTCCGACACCGGCACCGCGGCAGAGAGGTGACCCCGCCTGACCACCGCTCCCCCGGGGCAGGAGGAGCTGCGGAGAGCCCCGGTCCAGACCGGCAAGGAGGGGAGGGCGGAACACGCAGCCGCTGCGGCGGNCGCTTGCGCAACGCAGTCCCAGGCGGCTTCCCGGAACCGCGCTGCCGCCTCGCCGCTGCTGTCCGAATCCGTGTCCGTGTCCAGGCCCAAGCCGCCCCTGGGCGCCGCCATCTTGAAGGCGCGACAGCCGTGGGGCGCGCTGGGCGGTGTAGTCCAGCCGGCAGGCCGCGGAGCATGCTGGGGGCTGTAGTCCACCAGGGCTGCCTCCGACAAGATGTCCGCGGCGGGGCCGCTGCTGGGAGAGCAGCAACCCACCAGGGCCGCCACGGGCATCTCCAGGTCTTTCCGAATGAGGTTTCCTCACTTGTCGGTGAAAGAGGCCGAGTGAAGGCTGCGCTCAAGGGAAAAGGCCAGGTCTTCCCTAAACCCAGGAAAGCCTGGGAGTGAACATATAAATGGAAGGAAGGGCAAGTAACTGGGTGTCATATGCAGAATCGTGAGATACTGTGAAAAAGGAATATTTATGCTGGATGTTTGTTCCAGTCTGCAAAGGAGAGCAGGGCAGATGGTGATGCCCATGCTGAGAAACCCCAGAAGGGCAGCGAGGGGTCCCGGGCGGCCCAACCGCTGTTTCCCGCTGCCCATTCTTCTGGTTTGTGCTACTGGGAAGAGCGGTGCCCACAGATGGAAAATTGCTGAAAGTAAACACGGCTTGTTTTTGCATCCATCTGTTGCTGAACAGCCTCCTTTCATGTGTGCTGTAGAAGAAAATACCTTAATGTTTAGCTCAGACAAAGTAAGAGTGAAAAACATAACAATGATACCAGAAAGCCTGTATTGCTTTTGTGTTCGTAGAGAAAGAGAGAATACTTGGCATTAAAGAATAAGGATGTGGAAGGAGTGAGTGACTATAATAAAATTCTTGGCACTTTATCACATTTTGTGAGATGGTAATTTCACTGCTTCAGAAATACTGACTGACAGAACTCAAATGAAGTTTTTGGTGGGGAGTCATTCTGTCGGGTTTTGGTTTCAGCCCAGCCAGTAACAAGGCACCACGCAGCTGCTCGCTCACCCCCCACCCCCTCCCCTGGCCAGGTTGGGATGAGGAGAAAATCCAAAGGCAGGCTCGTGGGTCGAGACAAGGACTGGGAGGGATCACTCCCCACTTATGGTCACGGGCAAAAGACAGGCTCAACTTGGGGAAGAAACAAAATCAATTTAATTTACTACCAATCAAATAAAAACCAAGGGTATTAGGAAGTAAACCCAAACCTCAGAACACCTTCCCCCCACCCCTCCCGCCTTCCTGGCTCAGCTCCATTCCCGGTGCTTTCTACCTCCTCCCCCCGGCGGCGCAGGGGAACAGGGGATGGGGTCACCTCGCCACTCCTTGTCTCTGCCGCTCCTTTCCTCGGGGGGAAGATTCCTCACTTGTCCCCTGCTACACTGTGGGGTCCCTCCCACGGGAGACAGTCCTTCACC
>VYZV01020629.1:13176-27190 GCA_013401275.1 Pandion haliaetus
GCCTCACCAGTGCCGAGTACAGGGGAACGATCACTTCCCTGCTCCTGCTGGCCACACTGTTTCTGATACAGGCCAGGATGCCGTTGGCCGCCTTGGCCGCCTGGGCACACTGCTGGCTCATATTCAGCTGGCTGTCAACCAGCACCCCCAGATCCTTTTCCACCGGGCAGCTTTCCAGCCACTCTTCCTCCAACCATGTACCGTTGCATGGGATTGTTGTGACCCAAGTGCAGAACCCGGCATGTGGCTTTGTTGAACCTCATACAGTTGGCCTCAGCCCATCAATCCAGCCTGTCCAGATCCCTCTATAGAGCCTTCCTTCCCTCGAGCAAATCAAACCTCCCTCCCAACTTGGTGTCACCTGCAAACTTACTGAGGGTGCACTCAGTCCCCTCGTCCAGATCATTGATAAAGATATTAAAGAGAACTGGCCCCAGTACTGAGCCCTGGGGAACACCACTTGTGACTGGCCGCCAGCTGGATTTAACTCCATTCACCACAACCCTCTGGGCTCGTCCATCCAGCCATGTTTTTTACCCAGCGAAGAGTACACTTGTCTAAGCCATGTGCCACCAGCTTCTCAAGGAGTAAATGTAGTGATGGAGTGATGTACGCTTCCAAAATGCTTAATAGCTTTGTGGTAGAAGGCAGGTATCATGACATATTTTTTTATATCAGTGTTACAAAAGAGTTGAATCATATTGACCATCATAGGCAAATACAAACCATAAACACTTCTATGTCATGTTGCATTATCTACAGCCATGCACTGCATAGGACAATTAAAATTATACTTTATTAAAGCTCAGGAGGTAGCATAAATAAAATAAAGTTTAAATAGAAAACACAAATAGTTTAACAGCCTGAATTTATGGCAATGTTTTTGCTAGGTTTTTACAAGTGGCATTGGTATGTCCTCTTCACGAAAGCCCAATTCAGAGACAACCTTAAGCACAAGTTTTTCTATTTTCTATTATGTGTTCAACCACCATGAGAATTTAAAAGACCTGTTTAATACTAAGCTGATATTTATGTGTTTTCTTGGCCTTGGATACTGTTCTGTTATTGGCCCAGGCTAATTGATCTCATTTGTCAAGCTTGTATTCTACACCCCTTCTTACAGTTGAACACTATTATATTAGATTACCCCTTTCCAGCCTGGAGCCTTTTACATTCTACATAAAGAATCAAGGAAAAAGCCATCTCAGAATATGGAGTGTATGGAAGTGTACCCTAGATAACATGTTTCTGATCAGCAATTTGATGAGCCCTCTTTTGTGAATACTATCTCTAGTTCTGGAAGACAAATTTAAAACAAAGGACCACCTCTTCTCTTTTCCTCCAGAATATGGATTTAAAATTAATATCCATGTACCTAGCACACATAAAAAAATTAGCAAGCTTGGCATGAAAAATTTGGGCCTTCCTGTGACCACATTCTTCTCGCTCTGTGGTTCCTCTTTTCCTACAGCTCTGGCTTTGCCATCTGCACCCGTTTCATTTCCTCCCTCTTCACCCCCAAAACTACTAGTGCTTCTTCCTTGCTTCTCACATACCAAATCCTTGCCATTGCCTTCTTGCTGCTGGGACTCTGAATTTCTCCTCATCTAGTCACCACAAGTCTTGGGATTAAAACAAAAATCTCACTGGTCAGTTCTTTTGAAGGTATTAGACCTTTGCTCCTCATCAGATGGTGCTTCACTGGTCAGGACCTTAAGTTCTGTTGATAGGACAAGGGGTAATGGGTTTAAACTGAAAGAGGGTAGATTTAGCTTAGATGTAAGGAAGAAGTTCTTTGCTGTGAGGGTGGTGAGGCACTGGAATGTGTTTCTCAGAGAGGCTGTGGACGCCCCATCCCTGGAAGTGTTCAAGGCCAGGTTGGATGGGGCTGTGAGCAACCTGGTCTAGTGGAAGGTGTCCCTGCCCATGGCAGGGGGGTTGGAACTAGATGACCTTTAAGGTCCCTTCCAACCCAAACCATTCTATGATTCTATGATTCTAGAAACCTCACTCTTGAGCACCATATAATTTTGTAAGGGATCACTAATAGTTCATTTAATCTGGGTGGAGGAAACAACTGCATATCTATATTTAAAATTGCAGTGATAAATTATTCTGATAATCTATCCTGAATTAGCTCCTAAATAAAAAAATGCTCATATGGGGCTCTTTATTTAAAAGCAATCTTCAGCATTGCAGCTTTACTTAAGGACACTTCCTATCACTTCAGTTGAAGCCATGTAGCCAGAAAGGAAGCAATTTGCAGCACTGAAGTCACTCTTTAAACATTAAATGCAGAAAAGGTTGGAAGAGTTTTGTTCTAAAAGGTGCATTGCACACAGGATCAGATATTGTTGCCATGGCTGGCTGACTTTATTGCTTTGAGTAAATCCATATTTGATGCATTAAGGATGGATTGGGTTACTGTTAGGGAGAAGTAGGTCACGTAATTTTTAAGCCACAGTTCTTTCACTGTTGCATAGAATAAGAGCAAGCACAACAGATAATTTCTTATTTTTTAATCTTTAGCGTGTGCAATTATAAACTCATAAATTAACAAGCCGTTAATGCATAATGCCATCTAGTGGAAAAATCAACAAGTATAGATGCAACAACTCTGTGTAGATATCCCATGCAATATGAATTTAGTGTTGCAACCACTTCGCAGTTTTAATACTGAATTAAATTTAAAGCAAAAGAACTATAACTTAATGTTCAAAACCTCTGTGAAACAAGATCTTCACAACATTTAAATATCTTCCAAAGATATTTTATCCTCACAGTTAAGATACGCAAAACAGTATCAGTGAACTTGTATTTATAATGATTGTAGGATGTGAAACAGACGTTGGAAGGCTCTTGATTTTCTTTCCTAATTAAATTTTATTTAGAGATTGAATTTTTTGGTCAACAGAATTACATACACTTCAAGCTGATAAAGGCAACAATTCAAAGAAGTTTACTGATACATCAGCCAGAACAACCTGTAATTCCAGAGAGTTTCAGAATTAATGATCTTCAACTTTATAACTATGAGGTCACTTTTCTATGCCCATAGATAAAAAAGGAAACAGGGAAAAAAGAGTCTAAAAATCAAAGTTATATAAGGTAAAGGAAATAGGCTTGTCATAAAAAGATTAGAGTAGAATAGGGGCTTAGAAAGACCATCTGTATCAGAAAAGTAATATACTCCATTAATAGCCCTTCTAAAATCAACAGGAAAGGAACAATCCAAGAGAAGTAAGTCATGAGAATTTTATCCTTCACAAAAACATAGCACTTGCCCTTTATTGGTCAATTAACTTGCTCTTCGGCCTGAATTAGCACTGTCTCTAAACCTCTGTACATTTTGTGTCAACCTATTTTGATATTACTTATTTTATCATTTACTAGGTGTTTTACCTAGTACATACAGGTACCCTCTGATGTTTATGTTGGTTGAATCATACAAGTGTGGACCTGAAGGACCCTATGGAGATCATTTAGTTCAACCCTCTTCTCCGAGAAGGACTAGAAACACCACTATACCAGGTCAGCTGTGGTTACCTGTGGCTTTTTTGCTAGCTGAATTTAGAAATCCTCCAAGGGGGAAGAAGATTCCACCACCTATCTCAGTAACCTCTTCTAGTGCTGCACTAACATCATACTGAATAGTATTTTCCTAATGTCCTACCTGAACCTTTCAAGACAGTTTGTGACCACTGGCCCAGGCTACCCATTCTTATGATGCTGCTTATTTTTCCTCTTCAGTTTTGAAAAGGGAAGAAGAACAAGCTATTCTACTGAAGAAGTAAAACAGACTTTGGACAGAAAAATAATGGAAAAAATGTATCTTATGGGCATGAACTGAGTGTGTGTGTCCAAATTCTCGGTCTCCATGCAATGCTCAGATAAATGACCAAGATAGTGCTGATGCACAGCAAAGCTGGGGAAGTATAAGTTAAGAGCCAAGAAGCAAAAACCCAGAACTATTTTATAACTAAATAACAACTATACTCCAGCACTCCTCTGACAAGTATTACCTGATGTAAGAAATGCTTTCAGCTGCTGCAAGAGTAGAAACTAGGCTCCTCTTGTACAGGAAATGTGTGGTGGGTCTGTAAGAATATTTTGGGGCTGGAACTGACAGAGTGAGGCTTTTATCTTTTTCACGTCTGTGCTATAATATTAGCCTATTTGTTAAAAGCCCAGCTAATTAAAAAACACACCACCTTACCCCCTTGCATCTTGATCTCACCTTCATCTGAACAACTGCTGACATGAATGGCATGGAGTATAGATGTGGACGATGCACAGACACTCTACTACAATTCCAGACTTGAACTATCAAAACCCATAACCAAGCTCCAACATCAGCTACATCAGTTCTAGCAGTTCAAATCATCAACTGATAATGACCATCATGAGTGATGAATATCATACATCCACCTGCAGCGCCAGGCAGAACTGTCAAGCCTCATACACTGAGCATGGTCCCCAGGCAAATGCACTCCTGAGCAGTACTGCCCTACAGACAAGTCTTTATTTCCTGTACTTACAGCATACTGCCACAGTTAACTGCCTGTTTGGGAGCCCACCTACTAAATTCAGCTTGCCAGCCCAATCTATGATTTACCAACCAGCAGGGCAAGATACAGTGCTGGTAGATAGCATTATCAAGACAGCAACTAAATGCTTCTTTGTAAGCAATGAGGCGAGTCTCAAAAGAAAAATTACATTTGCAGAACTTACTAAAGTGAAACTGAGGTGATTCTGGGAACTAAAATAAAAAACAAAGTTGAGTGCTCTTGCCTTTTTACCTTCCGCGAGATGACCACTGCAGAATTTCAAACTTTATAGAAAGAAATTATTTTCCTTGTGATGCAAAAAGGTCCTATCTGGCCCAAATATGGCTCATAGTTAATGCAACCTGAAAAGTCATTTTATGATGCATCTCCTGCTAACGAATTATACATGGAGATCCTAAATATGCCAAAACACAGACATATGAAGTGAAGACACCTTGGTACAAAGATAAGACAAAGTCTATGGGTATTTTTTTTAATTAAACCAATGGATGAAAAAAGCAGGCACTTCTGGACAAACAAATCCTTCCTGAAGTCATGAAGACTGTACACCAAGCTACACTTTCTGAGTATAATAGTTGGAAATTAATTACACCAGTTGACTTAATAAAGCATATTACTTCTTTTTACAGACCTTGCCTCAGTTTGTTTAGATTTGTAAGTACAACTATACCTAATTTGTAGAGTCCAGTGACAGCTGTGATAGTCAATGGATAAAGTAAAATGAAGCTAAGTATAAAAACTTTTATCAATAAAAGAAAACCTCTTAAAATATACATTTTCTAATAAAAAGTTGTGACAATTAAGTGAAACTTCTGTGGCTATTGAAGCATCCCTGCACCCCAATGCTGAAAATATGTCTAGTCTTGATGGTGGAGAGAAAGCTGTCTGTGTTACTATATGACTACCTGTCCCTTGATTGCTTTTAGGCACCATCAACAGCTTTAAAGAAAATTTGAAAAAGGCAGAAATTGAATTTTATCATAATCTGTTTAAAATATATGACTGACATCTCCCTCTTCCTTTTTGGTTACAGGACAATTTTATTGCAGCAGAGGTTCAAAATTTCACTGACATTTCGAACTCCAAATTTCAATTGCCTTTAAATCTGGATTTTATTGGTTGCTTAAAAAGACATTCATAGGTGAAGTGTGTTTAACACTCTTCATTCTACAGAGAAAAGTGCTTCTTCCATTTCCTAAAGATGCTCCTCTTCCTTGAAAAATTAGCAAATGCCAATAGCCATGCATCACTATCACTGCTAAATGTAATATAAATGTTTTAGTAGGCTTATTAACCAACTATCCTACCCATCTTATATAAATCCAGATCAGACAGTATTCAGTATGGATAGATAAATGTCAATATTCACAGTGTATTTCATCACACTAGATCAAATGGAGATCCTTTGCTTTTGCTACTGCTGCACACGGAGAAAGGCTTGGCTGCAATAAAGTAGAAACTTTTGGGTTTGAATTCTACAAAAAAATGGTTCCCATTTCTTCTTACAAGAAGAATGCCATGAATTATGTGATTCACTCTCTTAAAATTACAAAAGGGATTGTCACTGTCTCCTATTTTTCCCATGGCCCACTGAATTTTTTACCTAAGAGGATGAGAAACAGTGAATATATCATGAGAATAAAGGATGCAGAAACCTATTAAAACTGGTGTATATGTTGTTTACATTATTTTTGCCTCTTCCAAAAATTAGTATCTGAAGAAATTAATGATTTTACCTACAGCATCTCAAATTAAAATTAAGTATTCAAAGTCTGATTGCATGCCAGGACACAGGAAACTAATTCTGCTTCCTCCAGAAAAAAAAGCAGAAATAAAACCAAACAAAATGAAACATTAAGTGGGTAACAGATTCCACTAGATACTTGGGAATTTGATGTCCATCAAAACCTAGAAGAGTTAAATGATTTAAAGTGCCAAACATCTGCTTGAGCAGATGTGAAAAAAACCCCCAAACTGGCACACAATGGAATGAGTATAGTTTCCTAGTTATGAAGAACATGTTTTGTAAAGTATTTATTTTGGCTGTGGCTATCATTCTTTTCTGAAACACTTTCTATAATCATCCTAGCTAAATACTCAAGTGGGACTGTGCAGAACCCTAGTTACAATTCACTTGGCATGAGAAAAGGATAAGATATTCTCTTCCAACTCACTAAACAATGTGGATTAGCTATTCAAAACAACACATACATTTCATCATATCATACATTTTATCCAAGAACTCACAGGAAAAGTGACCTGTGGAGTACTTACTTACCAGTAGAGTAGAAGCAATATAAATATTATTGCTATATATTAGTAGAAAGGTCATTCCCTCAAATACTTATGCATGGTCTTTTGATAAAAGATAAAAATACAGAAAGATAAAAAAACCCCAAAACTTCTTTACTGATGACACTAATTTCCAAGGAATAACATAATAACTCAAATAACAAATCAGAGTTTAAAATACTGGAAGAGAAAATAGATGTGAGCTGGGCACTATTCCCCATAAAACCTTCTTATATCTCTTTTCTGACACAGGCAGATCCCGTAAGTAAATGCAACTAGTCCCTTTTCTCATTAAATCCTTACCTTCAAGGTAGGGATTAGGACTCTGAATTTTTTTTTAATGCATAGGATTAAATTTATAAACTATAAATATTTCACAAATGCATAAGTCTAACCTCACTAGGAAACAAACATATGTCTGCCTTTGCATACAGCCTTCTTAACAAAGCTTAGGTCTGATATGGTGGGAAAAGGCCTTGGTAGACAAGTGCATCAGGAAGAATGGGCATTGGCTTGGCAATAGGAAAAGTGACCCAACCTGTGTATAATAAAAAGAATGTTTTGTGATTTCCGTAGTTTACTTCACCTCCTGGTTAATCACATAAAATTAATGGAAATTTGTGTATAATTTTTTAAAAGATATGGGAGAAAACATGAAGTTATGCAAATACGTTGGAACTGTCTAGTCATTGAGTTGCTTTTGGATAGGGATGATCATCAAGTAATTATAAGTCATCGGATAAGTTTGTTACAAAATTATATTGACTTTTGCTTCCTAGGCATTTCCTAGCTTTCTTTTTTCTTTTCTTTGATGCCCAAATGAAACCTGAGCTGCTTATACTCATGTCATCTATTAGGCTATGGTTAGAGTCTCATTGGAAGAAGAAAGATCTCTCCACATAGCCTGGGAAGAGAGCATGGAAAGCAGAAAAAAAAAAAAAGAAAAAAAGAGGAAGATTATTACTTAAGTAACAGGTAGCTACCTCTTTAAAATTAAATTCCTTTTCCCTTCCATTTCTCTTCAATACTTGTGAATATTACCAATGAAATAAAGCCACTGTCAAATAAGTTAGTTTTACTCAGTAACATAAAAACTGGAAACAAAATGTCTTCAGTGATATAAAGAAATAACATTGTTTGGAACAGAGGCATGTAGTCTTGCATGACTGCATAATGTTTCTCTGAACAAAATATTAAGTTCAGTTTTTGTGGGTAAACCTTTGGTTTCCCATATTTACATAGCAATTTTAACTCAAATTAAAAACAGCTTTTAAAATAGTTTCAAGATGGAAAATGCTCACTGTGAAGAAGCTTTTTCAGGATCCTCTGCTCACTTTAAGTTGACATATTTTGCATTCTATGTTTTTATTCCTCCTCTGTTGCCACAATGGAATTTATTAATGCCTGTGGCTCTCGCTAGCTTTGGCATTTTTTGCAAATATGATCCTGCAACAACATCATATAGAGGAAGAGTAGGTGCTTATGTGAGGTGTCATCAATTACTTACCAAGGTCACCACATGCTGTATTCTCTGGGAGTCATAGGCACTTTTTCATAGCCTGAAGGAAAAGATACTGAATTACCATATTCTTTTTTCAAAATAACATTCTGATTATTTTTGACCCAAGTTAATATTCAGTCTAAAAATGCCAAGAAGAGAGATGATTTCAATTTAAACTCCATCTAACCCAGTGCAAGAGAAAAACAGTAAATGACCTACATACATTGGATAATAATTTAAGCATGCTCTGCAGTTTAAAAATTAATGTAGCACTGTTGTACTAACTTCATCATTATTGTTTTATTTTAAATTAAAAAAAATAGGGTGACTAATACTAGGCTGAGAGGTATCTAGACCAAGTTAAAGGAACCTAGTGTAGAATTTCTCATCCTGTTGACCACTGAACACACTGTGGGACTACAGGTGATCTTCAAAACAACAGCAAAATACATACCTGCCTCTGCCTATGTGCCATCAAGTAAGCCAGCTGTCCTGGGTTCAGTTGGGATAGAATTAATTTTCTCAGGAACCTGGGAGCGGGCAAGCCAGGACAGCTGACCTGAACTATCCAAGGAGCTATTCCATACCATGTGACATCATGCTCAGTATATAAATGGGGAGTGGGCTGGGGGAAGTGGCAGAGTGTTGGGTTCCGGGTGGTAAGCAGTTGCACTGTGCATCACTCATTTTGTATATTCTTTTATTAGCACCATTGTTGTTGTTATAACTTCACTTTTGGTGTTGTCCCAGTAAACTGTCCTTATCTCAACCCACAAGGTTCTGGTTTGGTTTTTTTTTTTCTTTTCTCCTTTCTGATTCTCCTCCCCATCCCACTGGATGGTGTGGAGAGAAGTGAGTGAGCAGCTGCGTGGTGCTTTGTTACTGGCTGGGCTGAAACCATGACACCAGCAAACAAAAAAAAAAGTTAAAAAACATCCTACAAAATGTAGCCTAATTGGTATTTGTTTGTAAAAGAAAACTATGGTAGCTAATATTGTACAAGATGATCAAGGGACTATTAAAAGAAAAGATTAGGTTTATGAAAAAAGGCTGTGAAATACAGGATCTAGAAGTTTTCATCACTAAAGAGACTTATTTAATTATTTATTTCAGCAGAGGACATGTCTAAATGGCAAAAAATGATCTGAAGTATCTTACCATCCCATCCACGCAACAGACACAAAATGGTAGCTGTCATGAAAACTATCAGAGCATTTGAACAGCATAAACACTTATTCGAAGGTGTTGCCTTTAGGAATACCAGGATAAAGCAGTCTCAGACTTTGGTCCTAGAGGAGTAACACTGAAGATGATCTATAGTGATGACCTTTATAGGACCGATGACTGCCTGTCCATTTAGAATTGGATTGGTACTTGGTTTTGTTTCAGCTGTGTCTCCCATAAAACTGATTGGGGATGCCATTACCTCCTGCTGTATTACCACAACAGGCATATTGATGAAAGGAAGAAGTGAGCATTTTTGTTTGAATGTCACGCATGAGATGTCAACAGACCAAACTAATAAACCATCCTGGCTTACACTAGCACTCCCTGATAGTGCAATACAATGCCAGTGACAAATATAGTATTTTGTTGCCAGAAAAAGGCAGTTTTGTGTTTAGTATGTGTATGAAACACAACCCTGCAAACAAAATGGTGAATGGTGACAGTATCATTATCTGACTCTTATGCCTTTAAATATACTAAAAAATAATCACTGGGCCAGCTGACCAACTCTTTCCAAATATGCAAGAGTGCTCTTAAATTAAGTGCTGCACTTAAGATGACGGTCAATATGGAACACTGACGAGTTAACATCAATGAAATAAAGCAAACTTCCTTCTGAGGAGCCTCTGGATGCACCATTGCATTCTGCTAATTCAAGTGAAAACATTCCAGTCAGTAGTGCTAAAAAGAAAAGGAAAACCAGCAAGTCCAGAATAGATGCAGCTCTCATTTTTAGAATGACAAATGAATGTACAATGTTAACATATCCAAACTTGCTTACAATGAAAACAGATTTATTTCAGCTCCACATAGACTGAAGAGGAATAAGAAATATTGTGCATTCATACAGTGACCACTATCTCACTGATGGACCAGGACCTGTTTTGCCATTGTCACCCATTGGTTCTACTTTGACTCTGTGTGATGCAATAGCACCACATTCCTTCTGCCTTTTTGTACCATACTACTCTTTGTCATGACATAATGGGTGCTGATGGTAGCATGGGAATAATGTTTCAGTGAAACAAAGGGACTGTAACTTAGAAAAGCAGACCAACCTATTGGCAAGAGATTGCTTATTCCCTCAGGAAAATGCCTACCTTGGAGAAGAATAAAATGACGGACCTAATCCAATTTTCATCAAATATAATTGAAGCTCTTTCTTTGACATTGCTGAGAGTTAGGGTGGGCCTGGAGGAAGAATCTCAAATCTGATTGATATTTTTCATTTATTCAATAGAACGAAGGAGGAAGAGCAGAAAGAGAGAAAGAAAAGAACCACCACAAATAACCACAGCAAAACCAGACCACAGATAATCCAGATGAAGACAAACATGAGAAGTTCTCTTCATTGCTGCTGGTTGCTGTGGCACAAGAGACCTCCATCTTGTTTGGAATCACCTTTCTCTGGAAGTCAAAATATTATGGAGATTACAGGCAGTTCCAGCTGGGAACAAAGTTCTGCAAGTGTGTATTAATCTTGCAGCAGCTATATATCATATAGGATGGTGTCAGTCTATTTAGATTGAATCCAGAGATGTGCCGCTTTTTTTTTCTTCTAAAATTGATTTTAGCTTCTCCTTATTCATATCCAACAAAGGGAGGTTTGAGGGACCAAGAAATAAAATCATATAATAATATAACTATTAGGGTCAGGCCTTTTTCTCTTCATTGACTTTGCCTACAGGCTTCTTACACAAGAAGTCCAACAGGGCTGTAAAACAGAATCCCTATCTTTAAAACCCTAGCCCTATATCTTTATCCAGTGGAATATATTTTGCGTGAAAGAGGTGTCATGAGAAATAAGAGGCAATGCTGCAAAGCAGCTTCCAGCTGCTATGATATGTTCTTTCTGATTCTTAGTAGCTAGCTTATATAAATAATGGTCTGATCTGAAAGGTTCTTCATTGTGGATCTGCTTAATGTTTTGAATTTGTATTTGCTAAATGCAGAATATACCCCTTCTCACATGAGGACATGTTTGGAAGCACTGAAGAGAGTCATTTAAAAGAAACTGTACTACTCTCTGCAAGCCTCATATTCTTTGCTACAGCCTGAACACTATAGCATTTATACAAATAGAGACAGCTGCAGCCCCTGCCAGACACAGTTTTGTGTAAGAATAGCAATAGAGAACAACTGAAAAAAAGAAAAAGGAACATATTAAATTTTAAAACTTGTGCATTGGTGTTCCTAGTTCCTGTTTTCCTCCAAATCATTTGTAAACCTATCCCTTTCACCTCCTTTTAAAGAAATGGAATTAGGAATCTCCAGGCACTTTGCTGTTGGGTTGATTTCTGGAAGTTATAAGAATACCAAAATAGCTTAGAGACACTTACAGAGAGGAAGTAGTGTCCAATGGGAGTCACTAGTCAATTTTTCATTTATGCAAAGAATAAGAAAGTTCCTACTGGAACAGATCAGATGTGGACTTACCTCCCTAGAAGAGGAAGGATCCTGCAATAATTGCATTAGGGAGTGTTATATCCATTGCAGCAATTTCAAGGGACTCTTCATGGCTTGTACTGGATGCACTCTGCATGGGATAGTGTCTCCCCAGACTCACTCACCAAAGGTTTCTGTATCCCTGCCAGGTCCTGAAAAGTGATTTAGCCCCAATCCCTTGTCTCTGGCCAGGTTACAAAACTAGTTCTAATCATTTAAGGATTCTCACTTTACAAACACATTTTAAATTGATAGAGACATATGACAATCTATTATTTATGGGTAGTAACAAATAAGTCTTTTCTACTTTTCATTTCTCTCTCACATGCATACCCATACAGATCTTCTCCTGTATTTCGCAGGTTCAAGTTATCAGAGCTTAATAAACAGCCCATAAAGAAAATAATGGTATTTGTTTTATGGAGTTACTAGTTTCCAACCCCTCCCAACTCAGCCCAATCCCAAAAAGCAACATTTTCCTCAGAAGAACTCCCTTGTGTTAGCTTATGTACCTGAGAACCTCTTTTGACATTAACATCAAACAGGCACATTGTAATTTAGTATCCATTACATAATGGAAAAGAAAATACTTTCAGCATTGCTTATATTCCTATTAATGCCAATCCAACTAGCAGAGCAAGAGCTCTGGGATCACAAAGCAAGGTAGGATAGCTAAGGGTGAAGATGAAATTTAGGCGAGAGGCTTGAGGACTGCAACAACATTTCATGTAGTAGGTACAGTAGACTATACACAAAGAAATCATAAGGTCAAGTAAAAAGCAAAGACCAATCCCTCATACCACAACAGCCATCTCCATTCCACACGGCTGCCAGAATGCCAATCAGTTTCTAAACCAGTATTTTATGTCACTTACCTTAACATATATTTACTTTTCCAAATAATTAATGCTTTAAAATACAGCTGAAAAGATTTTGAAGGTTAGCATACAGCGTTAAGAGGCATTTTTTTAAAATTGAGACATTTTGGTAGTAATGTTTCACTAACCATTCCCAAATAGGTATTATTAAACTACGGCAAAACTTTTTTTTAAGGCTGACATCAGCAAGATTCTGACAGTTTATAAGATCACGTCCCTATGCTAGCATAAATATTAATTTCCTACTGGCCTTTCTATACTCCCCAAATTTGCTAATTTGTCCAAAGAGAAATGCAACCTGATCTTCATATAACTTACATGGGTATTACATCCATATATATCAGCTAAGGACCTGGGCTGCAATGTCTAATTGTCTTCTTATATTTTCCTAGACTCAAGTCAAAACACAATGCAGTTTCAAAATTTATCTGCATGCTAGTAAGCATGCAACTGGGAGACTGTGCTAGCAAGTAAAATGTTTTTGTTTATTTATACCTCTCTATCTAGTCATTAGAAACCAGCGGGGAAGAAGAAAGCAGCTCTGGCTGCACAGTTCTATCAGTAAAATTTTCCATTTTTTTTACCTTTCTGTTCTCCTAAGGTTTTAGTTTTTTCCCTATGTTCTTCTGCAGCCCTAGGAATGGCAGGTGAGTGACCCAAGAATGGCCCTGGATGCCAGCAAGTCTCCAGGTCCAATCCCGTGCTTCAACATGAGACTGCTGTATGTTCTAGGGCAGTTTTTAGGCTAATATTGGTAAAACCAACTGTCGGTGTAACAAAAGGTCAGCACTGGGGGATCTGAGAGTGCGTATGTGTGGCGATGGGGCTCTGATCGTGAAAAAGGGCTATGGCAGATGGAGAATGAGCAAATCCCCCAGCAAAGGGTCTTTACCTGTGTGGGGGGAGGCGAGGCAGACGAGGCCTTGCACCACAAGGCCAGCACCCGCAGCCCTCAGGAGCAGCGTGAGGCGTTTACCTCTTGCTCCCCTATGCAAAGGCTCCGGATTTGGACAGTCACCGGACAACTCTTCCTCCCCCCGAGTGTCGGTAGCGGGAGGAGGTGGAAGGCTGAGCCCGCCGTGGCGAGACGAGGCTGACAAGTC